>VWPU01016246.1:0-18237 GCA_013398955.1 Callaeas wilsoni
GGGGCGGGGGCGGCGGGGAGAGCGGGCCGGGGACTCCTGCCCCTGCAGGCCCCTCCGGCCGGGCCTTGGACACTGCCAGCGATGGGGCAGCCACAGCTTCTCCCTCTGGGCAACCTGTGCCGGGGCCTCCTCACCCTCATAGGGAGGGATTTATCCCTAATATCTAATCTAAACCTGCTTTCTTTTCGTTTGAACCCGTTCCTCCCTGTCCTGTCACTCCAGGGTGACTGGGAATTTGCTTCGGTGGTATTAGAGAGTCTTAACGAACCGGATTGAAGAAGCTTCTAATAAGCCTGGGGAAAAAAATACAAGGTGTGATCCCTATAGACCCAAATCTCCCTGAATTGCCTGGTGTGCTCGTATTTTACCGAAATGGGAAAGGTTCTGGTGGTTGAGGAACATTAAACTTGGTTTTAAGTAAAGCCGAGTGACTGAGAAGCTGATGTTTATTTAAAAAAGAAACTTACAAATGCACTGTCGTCTTTCACAACACCCAGAACTTGCCAGGTACAGGCTGCTGTGAAATGTAATATTTAGTGATAGCACATTCTCCAGGCTTCTAAATAAAGCTGAATGCTGAGAAGGGCGTGAAAACATAGCCGTGACTGTCTTTATATCTTGGTTTTCAAATGTAGCAGTTTCTGTCAGGTTTTGTTTTGCAACACTCCCTGGTTCTATAACCATTCACCTGCTGGGGGCATTAGTGGAATTTTGAGATCCTGATTTTCTAGCGGAGCTAGGAGGAAGTTTGAATGCAATTTGAATCTTTATTTTTAACATACATGTGTATTTGAAATTCTGTGGCTTAGAACAGCTATTGATTAACCTTAAAAGTAACATATTGAGCATTTTGAAGTGGGGGGAGATTAACAGTATCTTGATAATTCTGCAAGTAAATCCATCCATAAATAAAGATCTTTGGTATCTCTATAAATGAAAATCATACATAGATCTAATTAGCTGATTTTTTTCTGCTAAGCATTTTTTGTGGCTAGGGTGCTATTTTGAGAAATTTGGGCACTAACAAGACTCTCAGTTGTTTTTTGGTCTATATGGAATATCTGCTTTGCGTTCTTTTAAACATTTCTGACAAGTTTGAGTTGGAAGTTTACAGAGGAGTGAAGCATTCATGATTTCGGTTCTGGGCTCAGTCATTGCCAGACACAAACTTTATTAAAATTCTAGTTTCAAGTGATGCCTTGGAGAGGCTGCCCTGGAGCAGACGCTGGGCAGAGCGAAAGGATAAAGCGCAGGGCCTTATGGAAAGGCCTCCCCAGGGCACACCTTGGGCAGTGCAGGAGTCTCGCAGAGACTGCACCCAGGATGGACACAGCCACACGTTTTTGGGACAGGTAGAAGTTCTGTCCATTTGCATATCAGAGGAAACATATAAAAGCTGAAATCCTAAGGTATGACAAGCACTGATGATGCCACGGCTTTGACTGCTGTTCTCTCTGCAGTACAGCCCCGAGAGCGTGGCCGGAGCAGACGGAGAGATCGACCCCACCGAAATCACCCTGCCGGGCTGCTCCTGCGGCAGCAGCTCCTGCGCGGGGCCCGAGTGCCCCTGTCTGCGCCGCGGGCAGAACTACAGCGGCGCGGGCCTCAGGCTGGCGGAGCTGCAGGAGCAGCGCTTCTCCAGGCCCGTGTTCGAGTGCGGCAGCCTGTGCCAGTGCGGGGAGGGCTGCCAGAACCGGCTGGTGCAGCGGGGGCTGCAGCTGCGGCTCCAGGTGTTCCGCACCCCCAGGAAGGGCTGGGGGGTGCGCGCGCTGGAGCCCGTCCCCAGGGGCAGGTTTGTGTGCGAGTACGCTGGCGAGGTTCTGGGCTTTGCCGAGGCCCGGAGGAGAATCCAGGCCCAGACACCGCAGGACCCCAACTACATCATTGCAGTGAGGGAGCACCTGCACGACGGGCGGGTCATGGAGACCTTCGTGGATCCCACCCACATCGGGAACGTGGGCAGGTTCCTGAACCACTCCTGTGAACCCAATCTGTTCATGGTGCCAGTGAGGGTTGACTCCATGGTGCCCAAACTGGCGCTTTTTGCAGCCGTTGATATTTCTGCTGGAGAGGAACTTTCATATGATTACTCGGGTAGATTCCATAATGCACCAGCAACCGGCAGAGAACACAAACCCCTGGAGGAAGAGAACAGCCTGAGAAAACCTTGCTACTGTGGTTCCCGCACGTGTGCTTCCTTCTTACCTTGGGACAGCTCCCTCTTTTCCACACCAGCAAGTTCTCCGTAGCCTCTCAGCCTTAAACACACCTAAAAAATATTATTTCCTCTAATAGTTAAATAAAACTCTTTGTGTTCCAACAGGAAGCACGTGTGGGTTTCAGTAGCAGCAAGGAGACAAGGTTTCGAGAATTAATTTTATGCAAAAACCTTTTCAAGGTGGATAATACAAGGGATTATTGGAGCTTCAAGATGTTCCAAAGTCAGTGACTCAGCCAGGCCTGGTGTATTTGTCTGGTTTTCCTCTGACAGCTTGCTGTATGTTAAAGCAGCTCTCTCAGTTTGTACACTTCAGAAAGAATTTGTACCTTTAGCACGTGTACATGGAAAGGACACATGATGACAGCACGAAAAATCACTGACAACGGCACAAGAAAAGGACACCATGAATCATGACACTTGCAAGAAAGGCATTAAGTTTCCTAAAATCCATTAAATTACTGGTTTTTAATTGCTTGCTGTCATTTTTTTTTTTGTTCCACAAAGCATAATAACTAATTATCATTGATGTAAAAAGAGTGAGTAGCTTTAATACTTCGCGTGTCCCTTCCCCAGCTGCAGCCATGTGTTGCTGCCTGCCCAAAGCAGGCTGTGCCTGACCGGCTGCTTCACTCCCATTTAGCCTTGTGGAAGTGGTGCAGGGCTGCAGTCTCTGAGGAGCACCATCCCAACCCTGTTAACCACCTCAGCCTCGAGGCTGCTCTGATCAGATCCCTGCAATCACAGCAAGCAGCACATCTGTTGCTCCCCAGCACTGTCACTACATGCTCAGGAAGCCAATCCAGCCCCGGCAGCATGAAGCAGGATGATGCTAACAGCTGACTGAAAGTAGAAATACAGAAGTGCAGCTGAACAAAAACAGATTTGTCTTTTTGTGCTGAACAGCTGACAGATGCACGAGGGTTCTTTCAGCTGCTAACTGATCCATGTTTTCACTACTCCAGGGCCAGGCAGCATTAAGCAAGGCCTGGCCTTTCCCAGCACAGGAAAAGGGTCCTTGCACCTTCTTTGCACCATCCTTGTCCCGCTCTGGCAGCTGTGCAGGGCTTTCCTGAGCACCTCCTTGCACCAGGGATGCATTGCCAGATGGGCACATCCTGTAACTGCACGTTCCTTCGCTTCCTTTCTGCAAAGATCAAATTAAGGCAGCTTCACACAGGCTGGTTTTGATATTTAGGATGGATAAACTGCAATGCAGCTTTTTATTCATGTCACCCTGTGCCACCAGCAGCACGACCCCTCAGTTATTTGCTCTGGACAGTTTGATCTTTACCTCTTTTCGTACTGTTTGACATAACGCACACAAGGGAGCACATCTTGTGGGGATCAGCTGTTCTGCAGGCTATCAGCAACTTCATTTCTAAATTACAGATGACTTGGATTTGGACCTGAAAGATGGGTGCCACTGAAGGACTGAGCTGTCACTCCCAGCTCAGGGTGCTCTTTCACAAGGAATCCAGGCAAAAGAGCTCTCTGTAATCCTGTCGACTCTCAAAGAGCAGTAATGATGATCAGTATTTGAAATATGATCAGATTAATTCAAGGATGCAGCTCTGAGCAAGCTGAAGGTCCCCTGCTCTGGGGAGGGGATGAGCTTTAAGGTCCCTTCCAACCCAAAGCACTCTGATTAACCTGATAACTGACCAGGGATAAAGGACATTTTGCTATTTGCTAAACAAAATCCTACTTGGTGTTTACCTTTGCTTCCTTGATAAGATGCAGTGTTAGCCTCTCCCATTTAAGGCCTTCCTGCTGCTGTTGGGGCTTAACATAAACCCTCAGCCGTGTGTAAGATAAACATTGCCACGTGATTCCTCCTTGGGGTAATCATTAAGCGTCATTTCTGTCAGTGCAGAAACCTTCCAGAGGATTCAGCTGCTTGTCAGAAGAAGTTTGCAGGCAGAGTGGGCATTACCTTTATTCCTTGCCTGACTAAGGGTTCTTGCTGCTATGGCAGAAAAGCTCCCTGGATCCCATACCTTGGAATGCCTGGGATTCCAGAGCACAGCCTGGACTGCAAGGTCTCTGGTGTAGAGTTTTATCTGGTTTTCTCCCTGAGAAGGCATCATGCCAGCCACTTTCAGACCACAGGGCTGGGAGCAGATGATCCAATCCACTTCCTCTTTCCCTCCTGAGAAAAGTTTCAAGATCAGTTTTACAGCATCTGCACTCCTCGTTTTCAGGATGACAGCTCAGTTTGTTACCTTCCTGTTATGGATATGCACTTGGCATGATTTTGAGTAGTTAAGGAAGTGTAGATTAAAAACAAACCCAACCACCTTTAGCAGTATCTAGTCCTTGATCACAGGCTTACACCGGGAGCACAGCTGAGCCCTCTGTCCCTGCAATCCGACGCCCTCAACCCACGCCAGTGCTGCAGCTCCTGGCAAGCGACCCGATGCCAGTTATCTGCTTAGGGCAAACCTCCCAGCACAGAACAGGAACACAGTGTTGGACTGCTCAAAACAGCCAGGCTGAAGGCCTTGCAGAAACAAAATAATCGTTATTGAGTTCTAAACCATCCTGACAGTTGTTAATGGCCTTTTTCCATACAGCACGTGCACTGTACTGCACCATGCCTTGGCACTGCAGCTGCCTGGGGGAGTGGACCAAAATCCTACTAAAAAAATTCCCTATCAAGACACTAGAAAAGAAATAGACTCTTTGTTGTATCTGCTGAATTTCTGTTCACTTTTTCCTTCAGGCCCCTTTCAGCTTCAGAGCCCCTGAGCTCAGTGTGCTCTTGCACAATGAATCCAATCAAACAGCTCAAAAGACTCTGAGCTCCCTCTCATCCTCCCTCCTCCTTTCTACCCTGAGTGCAATTATGATCATCAATATCTCAATATTGTGCCATGTCATGCTGTGTCCTGGAATAGGTTTTTCTGCTTCCTGGACCCCCCTGGAGGCTGGTGTTCGGTGAAGGGCTGCCCAGGTGTTCTCCTGTGTCATCCTTTCAACATGAAGCCAGTGCAGCAGGAGCTGGCAGGTGATGGATTTGCATTAAAGCCAAACCCAGTTTTCTACAGCAAAGACAATGCTGGCAAGAACCAGCATCAGTGCCAAGGCTTTTGTTAATCCACCGTTACATTCAGATCCCAAAACGAGGTTGCTTTCAATTACTCTCATTTCCCTTCTTAGTTGCTAAAATTCCTCTCCTTTTCAGTGAGGAATTTTATTTTCAACGAAACAGTTTAGAAATTTACCCTATTAGGCCTTAGGGCTCACAGTTCCATCTGCCATCACTTCCATGACTTCTATTCAAGTGGAATCATTCATTAGCTTCAGTTTCTAATGAGGCCAGTTTTGCATTTTCCAAGTCCCTAAAATAAGCCTACGCTGTGTCCAAGAAATTCAAAGGAAATTGTGTTTTTCCATCAATAAAAGTCTTTGGCATAAACAAGTGCTTGATATTTTATTCAAATATGTACAAGATTTCTAATCATCATCACCCTGAGGATTATCATCCTCAGTTGCAGAAGGCACTTCCTAAAGAGCAGCAAATACCTCCCCAGAAGAAGCCCATTTCTGGACATGATGTTCACTGCAAGTGGAATGTAACAGAAGGGCTGTGCGAGCTGCCTGTGGGGAGAGCTGTCATCTCCCAGCCCTCACTCCTGACTCCTTCCTTTCTCTTTTAAAGCTGCCTAGAATTTCCTAACTGCCTCAGATTTCTTTTAAAGCTGTCTAGAAGTTTATATAAAGTCTTTGCTTATTGCATTTGAATGTAGAAACTCTACATAAATTAAACTAATTAATAAAGATCTTGTCTAGAGGAACTGTTGTAGTTGGCAAGGTGGTGATCAGTCAAGGGTTGGACTCAATAATCTTCGAGGTCTTTTCCAGCCTAAGTAATTCTGGGATTAAGTAATCTTTGAAAACATGATTGGCATGTTTCTGCTCGGTTTTGTTCCAGCTGAATCCAAAACACCCTGGTCAGGATTTAAATCCACTCCAAGTTCCTCATGAACACGAAAGTTCTCCGAGCGATGTTGAGTCGTGCTGGTTTTTCTTCCCTCAGCAGGAACTTTAAGCAAGGTTTTTCCATTCTGCGTCATCAGCAAGGGACGCTGCTCACGTCTCTTCTCCCTGGGGTGGGATCCAGCCCCTCCTGTGCCCGAGGAACATCCCCATCAGGGTGGCCCTGGGGCGGCGTCGGCGGCGCAGCGGAAGCCCAGGTTGGACGCGGAGCTGTCGGGGGTGTTCTGGCTCCGAGCTGCACAGCGGTACCTGTAGCAGTAGGACTGCACAGCAACACAGAAAGAGCTTCTTAGCACAGCTGGGGCTCCTCAGGCAGCAGTTGGTTAGATTAACAGATTAATTAGTTAGGTTAATACAGCAAAACATTGCCATCGCTGTGGGAGAGATCAATGAAGTGATCCGGATGGAAAGCACTGCGTTAGAAGTGAGGGAATCCTACACAGGCACCAGCTGACAAAAGCTAGACTGAATGGCAAAGTGGCTGATGAAGTGTCAGCCACCAATCTCTCCTGCTCTGGGAAAAAGCTAGAACAACCATTCTGGTTCCCCTGAATGGCAAAGTGGCTGATGAAGTGTCAGCCACCCATCTCTCCTGCTCTGGGAAAAAGCTAGAACAACCATTCTGGTTCCCCTGAATGGCAAAGTGGCTGATGAAGTGTCAGCCACCAATCTCTCCTGCTCTGGGAAAAAGCTAGAACAACCATTCTGGTTCCCCTGAATGGCAAAGTGGCTGATGAAGTGACAGCCACCAATCTCTCCCGCTCTGGGAAAAAGCTAGAACAACCATTCTGGTTCCCCTCCGAGGCTGAGCTGTGTATCCATGTGCTAATGCCCCACTGGAATGGACAGGAACTGGCACCTGCCTGGAAACATTTCCCCGAGTGAGATGCCAGATTTCTGGAATGGGATGTGAAAAGGTGCAACTTCAGCCTCTGCCAGCTCTGAGAGGGAGAAGAGCATCAGCACAGAAAGATCAGTCTGAGCAGACGTTAGGCACCTAATAAAGAGCCCTTGTAGTGACAGTTTCCAGTGGGTTTTTGTCTTGATACACAGCCTAGTTTTATCACCTACAAAAAAAGACTAGGGCAGACTAGAATCTTCACAAACCTTCAAAATGGGTCATGTTATTCATCACTGAAGAGCCTATTCCAGTGTTAATTTAATCAAAACTGCTAATTAACATCTGACATTGATTTCACCTAAGAAGGAAATCAGTGTAGAAAATGGGATCTCACTGTAGAAAATTTAATCTAATTATGAGAGTGATTTGCCAGCCAGAGGCTTTGCAAGGGAAGAAGAGCAGGACAGCTTTAATGAAACAGCAGATGTACAATGAGGGGTTTTAAGCACTGCATGAGCAGAGTTTAGAACACGATTTTGTGTCATGAACAGCCACGGCTCTGTGGTGACATCCTGGCTGTTCTGAAGGATTTTCAGGTATGCCACCAACTCAGCCAAAACACTTCATCTCCCAGCCAGCTCTGCCAACACCTGGTATCATAGAACCATGGAATTATAAAAGGATTTGGGATTGAAGGGCCCTTAAAGCTTATCCAGTCCCAACCCCCTGCCCTGAGCAGGAACACCTTTCACTAGACCAGGTTACTCAGAGCTCCATATCCTTTCTGGATCAAAAGCCATTCTACAACTAAAACAACACAGTCACATCCATACTTTCTACTCTGACAAGTATCACTCAAGCTCCATCAACAGCATTAGAAGCCTACACCAATTTTAAGTTCTGCCTCTAAAACCCATACTGAGTAAAATAACTTACTTGTTTTAATTCCAAGCTAAGCAAAAAGAGGTCCTTAGGAACATCAGGTGCTGCTCTTCATAAATTCCATGAAACCCCTTGACAAGCATCCAGGCTGCCAGGAAACTCTGTCAGAGGATCATTTCATGGTCAAGTGCTTTCAGAGGGAAGAGGAACACGAAAATACCACATTACCTTATGGCACATGTAGGATCCACCCTTCTTCACTCTGTCCGTGCCCGAGGACGGCCCTTTCTGGGGAGGGGAGGACACTGGTCAGTACTCAGGGAATAACTGCTAATTACAGGGAGTAAGGAGATGGGTAAGGAGCAATCATAGATACTCCAGACACAAATGTCAGTGGTGTCTGAACCAGACAGCTTGAAATAATTCTGCCACACAGGATTTGCAGGTGACAGTAACTGTGCTCCCTCCCCACTGCTGCAAATATTTAACGTTGCAGTTGCTGCCCACTGCCCGCCAGTGCCTTGTTTCTGATAATACCTGAGAACAGAGAGGTTCCTAAAGAGGATTTTACCAGGAAGGAGATGAGCTCCAGCTTTCCTCAGTGACCAGTCTGGTCACACCTGGCATGGATCCCACTGTCCTACCCTGTCTCGAGGGGTGCACTTGTCTCCCACCCAGGTCTGCGGTACCAGGGGTGATGTTCTAGAACAATCTACCCCAGAGGAGCATTTGTAATTGAACATAAATCCCAGGGACTGTCAGAAAACCCTGAGGGCTGACACTGGTACTCCAGAAGCTCCTGCCTGCACCCCTCGAGTCTGACTGCTTCGTGTGAAAGTTCACCACACAAACTGCAGCAGCTTCATGTTTACTGCCAACATTTATATGTGTGAAAAAGAATGTGGCCTATCACTGCATTTAACGGCACACAAATACTCAAGGAAACCCACACCCTGAGGCAGCATCCGCTCGGTTCCAAGCCTGGGTGCTCCTCCACAGCACAGCCTGGCTCCCACTCCAAGGCCTCTGGAGACTGTCCTCACAACCCCTGCATGTGGAGGCACAGTCCCTGCTCTGAGATAAGCCACTAACAGCACAGTCACCACCCAGCCTGGTAATCTCATTTCATCTCATTTAAGGGAAGCCAGGAGAAAACCGACCTCAAAGAAGTTCCACGGGAACGAGACAAAGCAGAACAATGGGGCTGTGGAGCAGGATTTCCCCTAAATGCTGCAGAGCTGAGCAGCAATCTGTGCTACTGGCTCCAAAGACACTTTTATAAACGAAGAGGAACATGTTTGGTTAGGGTTAGAAAGCCCTAAATCTGTCATGTGTCAGCAATTACAAAGGGCTGACCTGTACTGAGCAGCATGTGAAACAAAGGCTCCTGAGTGCATCTTTTTATTAATTACAAGTATCTTCCCCCAGGCAAAAATTGAGCATCAAAGGTTATTTGGTACGATAACAAAAAAAAACAAATTGGCCCCCACAGCCTCTGAAGGAGGATTAGAGCCCTGAAACACTTCACCACCTGCAGAAATCCGCTGTAGTGTCCTCCATTAATCTATTCTATTACAAAACATCATCCTCTTATTTAAAATCACTGAAGGTAAAAAGTTTATCATAAAACATGTGGCAAAGATGTCTGAAAATCAGAAAAGCAATAGACATCATCAGCATTTGCAGTGTCAATATTTGCTTATGCACATATCTCACTTATAGATGAAGGAAACTGCCTTGGCTGTGCTTCCCCTCACTAAAAGCTAATCACAGCCCAGCAATTAAGGTCACATTTGATTAAAACAAGCAAATCTCTGTTCTATCAAACACCACTGTTTTATGGCCTGACCTGGCACAGTGCACCAGCTGGTACTGAAGGGGAAGGACATTGGCTGCCTGGTGCAAGGGGCCAGAGCTGTCCAGACTTTGATCCCAGACTTAAACCCCAGAATTTACTGTAAATTAGCAAGGTTATTCTGTACTAGCATACTGCAACAGCCATCTTCCAGTCTGATTACATCACTACAAGTGCTTGTGCATTCCATTACCAAAGCTCATAAAAGCAGGATTGTTCTTTTAAAAGTTACTAAAAAACCACAGCAGCTTTTTTTGTTAATGAAAATAAAGTTGTATGTCTTTCACTACATCAAACAAATGCTTTCTGGTGGTGCACGGTGATTTTCAGTGCACAGTCAGCCACATGGTTACTCTGTTCTGAGAGAAATCAGTTTTCAAACAGAGAACTGCAGCTCATACAAAAAAATCAGAGCCAGAAGTCACCACAAAATAACCCATAAAGGAACGGTGGTTTGACTGACCTCACGCACACACTTGGCTCTCTCTGCTGAAGGATCAGTTACACTTTTAGGCAGGAAATTCTTCCCTGGGAGGGTGGGGAGGCCCTGGCACAGGGTGCCCAGAGCAGCTGTGGCTGCCCCTGGATCCCTGGCAGTGCCCAAGGCCAGGTGGGACAGGGCTTGGAGCAGCCTGGGACAGTGGGAGGTGTCCCTGCCATGGCAGGGGTGGCACTGGGTGGGCTTTGAGGTCCTTCCAACCCAAACCATTCTGGGATTCTGTGACTGCAGTGAGGCACCTTCATTAAAATCATTTATTTAAGTGAGACCTTTGGTGTTGATGATGGCAAGGCAGCAGCACTTCCCTGCTGGATTAAGGTAATGGTGGGGAACGAGTTTCCTGTGAATTTTGCTTTGTTAAACTCCAAGAGTTTGCCAAGGTTTTAAACCCAGACACTTCAGGAAGTATTTAAAAACTGGGTGTTAGCAATGAGGCTTTTAGGGGCTTTTCAGATGCAAACTGATTGTCAGAATCCAGTGTCTGCAGCAGAGTGCTTCAAAGTGAATTCCAAAGGGTTTTTCTGGTTAAATGGGTAAAGAAACTGAATCTCCTCATGTGAAAAGGTGTCCCAAAATAGCCGGGCTGCAGTTATCTTCTGAGACATTAGAACTGATTAGCACCAGATCTATCAGAGCCCAGCTCTCCAGTCTCTGCAGAGCACAAGGCAGTGTAACCTAAATATAGGATGTGTTCTCTGGGCTGAAAAGACTCGGAATTCTTCCAGAGGGTCAGAGCTTAGGCAAAGTTTTTTAACATATTTAGTTGAACACCCAAAATCTTCAAAGCAGCTTTCTAGCACTGGAGGGATTTGGGGTACGCTGGGGATTGCTTATAAGGAATGGATGGAATTCTGCACACAGATTGTTGGGGGGGTTTCATAATTGATTGTCTTGCCTTCACAAATAATTAACAGGAGCAAAACTAAGCTGGGACCCCTGAAAGTGCTTTGTAAGTTATAAGCAAATAAAACCCACTGTATTTGGTGGGGTTTTGAGTAACAAACTGTATGTGGCCTTACTTGTCATATTTTGTGTGAAGTCATGGGATTTACTCCTCCTGGATAAATGGGAGAGGAGCAGATCTAACACTGGAACTGGAATCTGCTGAGACAGAGCATCAGTGACCTCCCACGATCTCACCCTGCAGGACCCTCCCTCTGTCTGCCACAAAGGAAAACAAAGATTGACCTCTCAGAGCTGGTGACTTCTCCTAAACCTCAGCTCCGTCACATGTTCAGTTTATAACGAGCTACCAGAAGCCAGAAAGATAATTCATGATGGTTTGTTCTCTGCCTGGTAGAGGTAAAGCAAGTACAGCTTGTAGCAATAAAAATGAACTAAACACCTTGCTCTTTTTAAAGAAGTCATTCCATAACTTCTTGATTATGAATATGAGGCCAGTTTGGAAGTATTCGATGGCTAACCAGGTGTGGGCAACCAGCCAAACAACACAAAGATTGCACTGCAGCACTGTAATTCCAGAGTGGATGAGCTGATGCACCCATCCCCCAGGACACAGCCCACCCCAGGAGCACAGAACGGGAGCTTTCCGAACAGCAGCGAGGCCCGAGTCACAGGGGGGATTCTGCACTCGACACGATGCCAGTCAAACACTTACAGGGTTGTGAAGGTCCTGTGAGGAGTGGTGCACAGCCCACCAGTCAGATGTCCACTCCCAGGCGTTCCCCACCATGTTGAAGAGGCCGTACCCATTGGGGGGAAAGGCAGTGACCTGCACAAGACAGGGACCACAGCTCTGAAACCACCCCACACACAGCAGGGTTTCCATGCCAGCAGTCTGCTGAAGGTGCACTTTGAGGAGCCTCAAAAGCAGACACCAGCTCAGTAGTGCAGAACTGCAACACTTCTACATTCTGCATGTGAAGCGAACAGGATGGAAAACTGTGATCCTCAGCACCCTTTTCCTGTGTGACACAGCATCTCCTCCCTGGATGGAAAACTGTGATCCTCAGCACCCTTTTCCAGTGTGACACAGCATCTCCTCCCTGGATGGAAAACTGTGATCCTCAGCACCCTTTTCCTGTGTGACACAGCATCTCCTCCCTGGATGGAAAACTGTGATCCTCAGCACCCTTTTCCAGTGTGACACAGCATCTCCTCCCTGGTTTTGGGGACTGATCCTCTCCAGAGAGGCCCTGTTTGAGCAGCAGACACACCTGGCATGGCGTGAGTGCCCTGAGCCCACTCGCAGCTCCCAGATTCCCCTCCCACCAAGGAAAAGCCAGGGTGGCTGCCAACTCCTGCCTGTGCAGGCTCCTCTTCTGATGAAACTTTTGGGCTTATTTAACTACCATTAAATAATTCATTCACATTCTTGATTGCCTTTAAAATTCCACTCTGGTTGTTATACTAGACAGGCTCAACCTTTCCCAAAAGGGAAGTTTAATTTCTTTTAAACTATTGTGTGATTTTTGAGTTCACAAAACTGTGAGGCCAGAAGTTCAGGCAGAAAGTATTTCAGCTTCTGACTACAAATTGACTGGAAAGGGGGAAAAGAGGTCAGTTTGAGAGGAACTAGAGGCTAAATGAAAGTAATCTTTACTTTTCAATTAGTTTTTAAAGAGTCCCTTGATAATGCTCAAGGCTGCAGTGAAACATAATGTAACTTAAAATCTAAAATGGAAGAGCACAGGGATGGAAAACAGCCATGGCTCATCATGCTGAAGACAGACCTTAATTTTAGGAAGATTAAGATCATTTCCACACGCTGCATTGCCTTTGAGACACACTTACAGGTGCAGTGCCCTTGTACCCATCCTCTGCTGTGTTATTAGTTGGGATTCTCCCTGCCAGATATTGGCATAGTATTGACCTTTGGGCTGCAGTTTGTTGCCCCATGGGAAAAGCCTGGGAAAAGACAAACAGAACAGCTGTCAAACACTTTTAATTACAAGTCAGTGTTATATAGAATCCCAGAATGGTTTGGGTTGGGAGGGACCCTAAAGCCCACCCAGTGCCACCCCTGCCATAGCAGGGACACCTCCCACTGTCCCAGGGTGCTCCCAGCCCTGTCCAGCCGGGCCTGGGACACTTCCAGGGATCCAGGGGCAGCCACAGCTGCTCTGGGCATCCTGTGCCAGGGCCTCCCCACCCTTGCCATAAATACTCTTTTTTTCCTACTCTTCAATCTAAACCCCCCCTCCTTAAGTTTAAAGCTGTTCCCCCTTGCCCTGTCCCTCTGTCCCTTGTCCCCAGTCCCCCTCCAGCTCTCCTGGAGCCCCTTTAGGCACTGCAAGGGGCTCTGAGCTCTCCCTGAAGCCCTCTCCTCTCCAGGTGGACGCTCCCAGCCCGGCTGCAGAGCACACTGAGGGTAACAAACCCCTGAGAACTCCTCCTTGCCTGGCAAAGCCCAGCTTCAGGCCCTGCTCAGGGACACCCCTGTGACAGGTACCTGTTTTCAAGGCCCCCTCGGCAGCTGTACTCCCACTCAGCCTCCGTGGGTAACCGCTTCCCTGCCCATGTGCAGAAGGCCACAGCATCATTCCAGGAAACATGAAGGACTGGATGGTCCATTCTGAGAAACAAAACCAACGGGACAAGCTCCTCAGGGCACCGGGCAGTGCCAGGGCTGCACAGCACAACGTGACACCCACACAGGGGCACACAGGACTGACACGTCCACAGCTCGGTCACAGCTGGACCAGGCACCAGGCGACTTCTACAGGAAAGAAGCTACTTAAGGAAAGGCAGCGAGATGCTGGAAGGGGAATGCAGCCATCAGAGGGAAACAAGGAAGGGAAGATAATTAACTTCCATTTGTCTTGTCTCGCTCCTCCCTCCAGCTCTCCAGTTGTTTATGGTTTGTGCTTTCTCAGGTGCAGCACCCAGGAGACAGCAGAGAGCTGTCCATGCCCTGCCCTCTGGGGGACCTGGGTGCCTGCAGACCCAAAGGAAGGCACCAAAAGCCTGCAGCATCACCACTGCCAAACCAGCCTGGCAAGGGGCATCTCAGCCAGAAGAGCCTTTTCTCAACAGGAAAATGCACATTGCAATTTCCTGGTGATTGTTCTTCTCTCCCCTGTGGCTCTCCTGCTCTGGGTCCTTTCCTTGCTGTCAGCTGTGGAGCTTTGAGGGAGAGGTGACATGAAGAAGAGTCTTACCAACATCAGCTTTTGCAGCACCCAGTCCAGGAAACTGAGCTGCAGAAATTTAGCAGGGAAGTGATTTTCCTTGGGTGCTTTAAGCAGTCCACAGTTCACACAAGAGCTCCCATCTTTAATGGGGTTTGGTTCCAGGACTGACATTAAAATCATTGGGGTTTCTTCCAGAAAAAGACAGAAGAAATGCCCAGGCATTCTTGTAGAAGGATCCTCCCCATCCAAGCCTCCAATAGACCAAGATGCTTCCAGAGCTGAGGGTGCTGGTCCAGGAGAGAGAGGAACTTCCCATAAACTTCTCTTTCCTGCCCCATTTAAGAAGCCAGCATATCCCTGTTAATCCATGGGGCCACTTCCGTGTGGCAAGTTCCCAGCAGCTGTGCCAGGCCAGGTTTGCACCACCCTCGCACAAGGCCAGAATTTCATGGCAGGTTTCCAGCTCCTGTCTGCTGGCTCTGACCTCAATTCCTGTCTCCCCCTAACAACGCCTCCAGCTATTATCTCTATTTTTGCCTCAGATAATTCTTTCCTTGCCCTTGGAGAGCAGACAACTCGTTACTGAGCACTTCAGCCATCAGATGATGGTGCACTAACAAAGTCCTGTCCTTAGAGGACTCAAAAACCTACTAGATCTAGGCTAGAGAGTCTGATTTGATTTCAAAATGCTGTTAGAAACTTTCACTAGTTGATGAAGTGCCAGCTTCATTGACACTTGCCTAGAGAAGGAGCAGCTGCAATGCAAGAGGTCCCAAATGAAGACAGCAATTTGATTTTCTAGGCCTAAAATTCATCTCACTTCAGAATGGAAAGCAATTGCATGAAGACAAGGATCAGCAAGTTTCAGAGTTTGTGCAGGCAAAGCGTGGCACTAACTGCAAGAAAAAGCAGAGTTTTCCAAAGCATTCAGAGGTTCGAGATAGTCACAACTGATTTTCCACAAAGTCAGAACACAGTAAAATAGCACAAAACTCGAACTCTTTCTGCTGCCAGAGAAAGAGGCTTCCAAACCCCACATGGAAGAGTTCCCACTACCCAGACTGCTGGAGCGTGCACACAGGGAGGATTTATTCCTCCTCCCCAAACGCAGGTCTGCACCGGGCTGTCTGACCTTTGGGGATCTGCTGTTTCACTGCTGGTACACAGAGGTGGGCAGCAAACACCGAGGCTCGTTTCAGCAGGGTCCTTACACACCTTTGGGCACTGCACCGCTGCCCACGACCACGGCGTGCCACATGCAACGCAGCAGAAGGTGGGGAACAGCCCCAGAAGCAGCAGCCAAAAAGTGACTAAATAAAACCCCTGTCCTGCAGCCCCGTTCCTGTGGGAGCCACAGGGACATGCAGCAGCCCTGGGTATTGTGGTGGAAGGCCTCTCGTGGCTCACCTGCTGGAGATGCTGGAGTCAGGGCCCTCGGGGTGCTTCCAGCTGGCTCCTTTCACAGGCAACCACCAGGGAGCAGCTGCCACCTGAAAAAGGACAAGGGCACCACGGAAGGACACTTAAATTCCCAGCTAAGGAGTTTTCTGCAAAACCACCAGGTGACAACAGGCTTTAAAGTCCCTTCCTTAAACCCAAACCAGTCTGTGCCTGTATGAATTTCACCTCCTGGCTGACTTCAGCCTGACACAGTCTGCAGAGAGGAAAAAAAAATTACAATTTTGGCCAAAAGAGCATTTTCACCCCAATTATTTGCTCCCTGGACTCAGTGTTTTGACATAACTGAAACAATGCCCTTTAGCTGGGGGTCAAACACACATCTTGCGACACATTTGCTTTCCAGGTCATTAACCCACTAAGCTGAGTTTAAATTATTTGCTCTCAGCTTCCAGAAGGTGGAGACAGAAGAACCACACAAGGGAAGTGAAGCATGAAGCCTTTTCTCTTTTTTTTTCCTCCCAGCTGGTTTGCTGGGAAACATCACACAGCCAAAATCCTCTGTAGCAATGCAGACATTGAGTAATTCTCTCAAACCAGAAGTCCCAAATTTGGTTCTTCAATGCCAAGGAGTTTTTCCTGGAAGATACTCTTTAAGGATTTCTTCTATTAAGCTTACTTCAAAGCAGAGGAGGTCATGCTTAACTTTAAGTTCTGTTCTGATTCATGCTCACATAGAAATGCTTATTTTAATAATGGGGCCTTCACTAAGGCAAAAAAAGAACATTTATGCCACCCATCAACAGTGGGTTTATTCCAGCAGCTTCCAAAATACTCCTATTACAGAGATGATGTCTATAAAGAACAAAAATCAAAGGAAATAAGCCTGGAATGCTTTAGGAGATAAACAACCCAGAGGCTGGTTAGCCCTGACCAACTCTGTCAAGTGTTATTCACAGAGGTAGGAAAGGTGCCAAGACCTTACCCTTTAACTCACCAAACCTTCAGAGCAAAGTCCAGAAAGTCACTGCAAGCTGCTCTTGAGGAGACCCGGAACCAGTCTGGTCAAACAATTTTAACAGCAGCTCCTAGGGGGAAGCTGCTTCCTTCAACAGAGCATTTAACAGGTAATTCCACATGTGGGAGAAAAGATTGTCTATGTCACACATAAAAACTACACATCAAATCCCTCATCTGGGTGTTTCGTAGGAAAATCAGAAGTGCCCAAAGACATAATCTTGGGTTTGGAGCAGCTCACCAGCCCGTGCTCTGACGCTGCCCTGGCAGCCCTTCCCTCTTCCCCTCTCGGCACACTCAGATTCTGCCTACAGCACACCTGGCTATCTAAAAGCTCTCTGTAAATCAACAGCAGTCCTGGAGCAAAGCTGCAGAGCTGCTGCTCCAGCTCAGCTGCACAGCCCACAGCAGCTTTCGGGAGCCCTGGGGAAGGGCTCTGAAACGCCTGAAGAGGCTGCAGGAGTCCTCCAGGCAGGGAAGGTGTGCACACACAGGGTGTGGAGACCCTCCCTTCCACACAGAACACCTGGGTGCGAAGCACCAGAGATGCTCTCAGCAGCCTGCTGGTGACCAGGACCTTCTGCCCTCAGTGGGACCCCCAGGCAATGACAGTTTGTAAAGACCCTCCCTGACCTCCCCAGCACCACAGGCACATAAATCAGTGCCAGCCCCAGCTCTGGCTCAGTGTCTAACAAAGCCCAGGACATTCTCACCCCAAGCAGAGCCACTGCCCTTTGCAAAAAGCGTGAGAAATACCTGGTCCCTGACGAGGAATTACAGCTCTGTCACCGAGCATTCAAACCCCAAAATGAGACCTTCATGCAGATACTCTGCTCGACTCACAGCACTAAAGCTGCAGAGTGACTGAGCTGCTAAACTGATCCTTCAGTCAAGAGGTTTAAAACTAGTCTGATTTAACCAATTCCTTGCCCATACTGAGGTCTGACCTTTAAACTATACTGAAAATAGGACAGAAATCCAAAATTAGCATTTGACAGCTATTTAAAGGAAAACAAAAGAGCAGCAGAACCATTTGCTAAAGCTAAAATCTGAAAGATCACAAGAAAAATTTCGACAGTTTCTAAGCACAACATATTTTTGTAAATTAAACTGCTGGGTTTTGGATAAAAACATCTCTGCAGGAGACTGCAAAGATTTACACTTTAGACGACTTGAATTTTGGAAAACATTTTTGTGATGCAAAAGAAAAAGCAGATGCTTTCAATCAGGCTGGTTTATTTTAACCCAAGAAAAATGTCTCTCCACAGGAGAGCACTGCATGTGCACAGCTCCTGGTTGTGGCTCTGCTGAGCTGAGCACCAAATGGCTGCCAGGCCCTGCAGAACACCCAGAGCTCCAGAGCAGTCACACACCCAGTGCTGGGACAGGGATAACAGGGACAGAGCATGGAGAGCCTGCAGGAATTACCTG
>VWPU01016248.1:0-62322 GCA_013398955.1 Callaeas wilsoni
CGCCGCGGGGCGGGGACGGCACCGCGCCCCGCCCGCCAGCCCGGTCCGCGGGCGCGCAGCACCTGCCCAGCCCCGCCCGCCGCTCCGAGCGCCCCGCGGATGCCGTTTATTGGCTCTCGGAGCGGGGCCCCCTCGCTCCCGGCTGCGAGCGGGAAGCGCCCCGGTGAGCTTTTTTGGAGCTCAGCCGAGCCTAAGCAGCGAGGGTTCTCTGGAGTAGGTGTCACCTGTATCAGCCACGCTGCAGCTGCCCAGGGACTTATCCTGGAAATTCATCCAGGAGGAACCTACGTGTTCCCTAGGAGGGTGGATGCGTGTTGGATGCAGGCTGAATTAGCCTGGAGTCTTTCTCCCCTCCCCACGCTTGGTCCACAATGTTGAAAAAAAAAAAAATTAGGTGTACTTCTCAACTTGAAAAATATATGGAAAACTAAGATCTGGTTGTAATGACTTCAGTTGTATTCAGATATATCCCTGGCCTACCTCTGTGTGCACATTTCTGCCAGCGAGCTGCCCTACTGCAGTGCCGCGCTTGGAGGCTTTCGATACCATTCCTCACATGGAAAAGACTATGCCTTGTTAGCATTATCCCAGCTTATGAGCCTGGGAAGGATTTACACTTGTTTGCTCTTGTAGTCTTCTCATCAGGTCTAAAGGGAATTATATATAAAGTTCCTTTTTCACAAAATTTGTTTTGAAGTTTACCTACATTTAATAGCAGCCAGAAATTGAAGCCTTCAATCAAAAATTCTAAATTTATACTCTCTCCCTCTCTTTGTGTATATATACACACAAACACACACAGAGATCTCCTTGGCCAGAACAGTTAGATGAATACACAAGGTTAAAATAGCTCTGTCTGACCCCAGTAGGATTCCCTGTTTGCAGAAAGCATTTCTCCAAAACATTCAACTGCAATACTTTGAACAAAGATCCAATTTCCTGCAGACATGTTTAGTTTTTTCTTTTTTTCTTTTTTTTTAAGTTTTGTGCATACAGATTTTAAGGTAGCTATATACTTTCTAACTAGTACTCTGATAACCTGTTCCTGTTGCATTTTGTATATCTATGTGAATGGATTCCAGCTGAAGCACTCACCTTTGCAGTCACTTCGAAGTTTCTGCAAGGGTACAACGCACTTGCATATACCAAATGCATGGGCTCCTGACAGGTTTCTTTGTCAAAACAGAAAATCCAGGTGCTGATTGCTATCTACAAATCTCTGCTTGATCTGGGCCCTATTAATCGCAGAAATGTCTTTCCCCTCGTTTCCTACTGCAGCGAGCCTAAGGCAGGACATCATCCCGCCAGCCCAGCGGCGCTCGCAGGAGCCGGAGCCCGCGGGCCGGCAATAACAAGCACCACCTTCTGAAGTTCGCTGTTCCTGGCCACGAGCCCGCTCCTGACCTGGAGGGTTTTACCGCAAGCACATGGCCAGGCTGCCTCCAGGCATTCCTCTGGCCGCCCCGTCTCCTGGCACCCGGCCTCCTCGCCTCTGGACGACTGGCTGCTATCCACCCTCGCAGATCCTCCCCGGGAAGCTTGTGCCGCTTGCCGCAGAGGATTGTGAAACATGTATCCTGGTTTAGTAAGGAAGATGTTGTTTAGCACCGTTCTGGCCGAGGTAAAACGCTTTCAGATGCAGTGACAACAAAGCCTGGTGTTAGTTTATAAAAAACGACACCCCAAAAACCCAGAACAAAACCCTCTTACACTTAATAACAGTAAGAAAACAAGCCTGTAAAAATCACAAATAGAAACAAATTCTTTCAATACCAATTGATCATTTTTAGGAGAAAATCCAATATCGGTCCTTAAAGCAGAACAGACCAAAATAGAAAATGATTTATCGTTTATTATGTTAATGTGACACATTGAAGTGGGAGTACATTAGTGATCATTTTTCACCCAAGTACATGAGACATTTGCAAGAGATTTATAAATGCACTAACACAGAGATCACTGTTTCCACAAAATGCTGAAATGCTCCAATATTCACTTAGCACACATTTCTTATTACCAGATCTTGACAGAATTCCTATCAGATGCCTTCGGGCATGGTACCGTGGCATGATGCATCATGTCAAAAAGCAGATCAGGACCATTATCAGGCAGATGTTTGACACGATGCATCATGTTACTCAGCCAGTGGCACACTGCCATTGCTCAAAAGGATTTTGACATGATACAGTGTGCCAATGCTGTAGCACAAAACCAGCATGTTCCAAAAATAGGGACAAATTCACCTCTGGCATAAGTAGAAATAACTGCAGTGACTTCACTAGATTTGCATCTGCTTATGTCAACAGTGAGTTTGGCTCATAATCTCGAATTTATATAAAAGAGTGGTAGGTGGCTGCATTTTCAGGTATTTCTTATATTGTTTTCTACTCCCAGCATTCAAGCATCATGAGACAGCTGGGGTGAAACCGCCACCTTCCTCAACTCCTTCCCCTCCACCCCACAAGAAGCAGAATCAGATTTCCATTTTTAACAGTGTAACAATACCTCAGAGTACATAGAGGGCTGCTCTTTTCAGAAACTTGGGAGGTTGTGAGTTTGGGAATTTCACAAGCAATAGGAATTTACAAAAAGGGAAGAGAGAGGATCTCTGCTTTCTGCCCTCCATACTATTTCTCAACAGTAGCTCCAAGTGCTAGGTGCACAACAGCAGCAAAATAAATTTTGAGTGGCAATTAGAGTAACAGCAAAAGAATGGCATGAAAGAGCAGCCAGGATGAAAAGTGAGATCTGATAAGATTTGGAGACTTCTTAAAAGGCATTGTAATTTATTGTTGTCCCCTTTCATCACTTTGGAATGAAAAGCACAGCTTGCTAATGCAGACGCATAACACTGACAAAAGGAGAGGAGGGGAACCAGCTAAGGTATGAGTGGTGTGAGATCTTTACAGAAGAGAAACATCCCAGCTTTCTGCCTCAGTCTGTTCCTTTAGTGAGGAAAAGAACTGACTGGTTCTATTTTAAAGAAAGTTCATTCATCTTTGCTGCATGTTCTAGCTTCTTAAATCCATCAGGGTACAACTGATTCTTGGACCAGCTGAACTTTGGTGATGCTAAGAGTAACCAGAAGGAATAAAGACCAGAAAATCCTCAGAAAGCACTAAGCAAATACCACCACCAAATATGACTTAGTACAGCAGCTACGTGGGTTGTAACATCAAGGGAAAATGGCTTGTCTGGTGCACTGGAGATCTGGAGGAGAGAGGAAGAGCATAGCAACGTGGCAAAGCAATCTGCACAGGCTCTTCGAGCATTCATTTGCTTGGCTGCTTTGAGACGAGCTTTACTGTTGGATTTAGACGTGCTCACCCCTTCCACAGATCAGAAAAGTTACCTAAAATAAAAAGTTATCTAAATAAATTCTGGAAACGGTTGCAAGCATCTCAAACCTTTTGAACAATATTAGCACAAATTAAGGGTCTTTCTTCCCTCTTCTTACCGCTATACAATTATTCCCAAATATTTCTTTGAGGAGACAGCTCTGTCCAGTGAGCAGTCCCCCAGAGCTTACAGCCACCAAAACAACCACTCCACTGCTGTATCCCCCCTCCTCCTTGTTTCACCCTCTGCTGGCATTCTGTAAGTTTTTAAATCATCGGAAACCACACCCTAGCTAGCTGTGGCTGGTGTGTTTACAGGCAAAGCCCCTTGGCTTTGCGGTTAGGGCCCGCTCAACAGCCAAAAATGTAACACGTTCGTTTTTCCTCAAGGAGACCAAATTGGAAGACACACACAGCATCCCAAGGAAACGCACACCAGGCATTATGTATGCCTTATGTTTAAAGGAATAGGAAGGTTAAAAACAATATTTCTTCATAAAAATTCTCTGATGAGATGGACAATGATTTTTTTTTTTTCCCAAGAAGTCAACTTTGATGACTTGTTTTTTTTGTGGGGGAACAATCAATTTTGAAAAATAACACTCTGTAAAGCAAGTTAAGTTTCTGGTGAAATCTGCCACCACACAAATTTCTAAAGGTTTCACACTAAACTGCATTGTACTGGGTAGCCCAGCTGGGAAGTTTATCTTGACCTTAGGACTCAGCAGGTGCTAGGCATGGTCCTGTAAAACTATAGTGCCATCACCACTGGGATCTACACTTCCAGCTGGTAGGCTGCAAGTCCCAGAAGAGCAGGAGGCAACAGAGAGCTCAAAAACTCATGGGTCGAGCTCTGTCTTTCCTCATTGCCCAGGGAAGAAGCACAAGTTGGAGGCAGGCAGACACTCGCTTTCATTTCTGAAGGAAAGGAATGGAAACAGGCTGCCCCAAACACTTGAGGAGGGAGAGAAGCATGGGAATTATCTCCATTCTGAAGGACAAAGCTTCTCTAAGTACATACTTACACTGCTGCAACTTGAAACAATACAGAAATTGAAGGGTTGAGTGTTTAAAGCGAAGTGTTCTGCTCATGGAATGCCATTTTAATTCATGCAGCAACTTATGAATACAGGAAATATTTTCCTTATACTTGTAGCCATACACCCCCATCACCAAGGTTTTTGACCCCGCTGGAATAGGAGGTAGCAGCTCACGTGTGGTAAATATACTACCCTGAGATTTTAGGATCTCTTGATTCAAAAAGCAGCAAACCACTGGCCAAAGTTATGATCATGAGGTGCGCTGTAATCTCTCCATAGAATGTCAGGATCTGGACACCTCTCTGGTCATCTTCTTCGTATTTTGTATTAAAACCAAAGCTGCAGTGCCAATTACAGCAAATATCTTTCTTCAAACCACTAACAGCTTTCACATCTCATGCCTGTAATCTTCAGCAAATAGATCAAGGACTGTTATTCATTTTAATGCCTGAATGCATTATATTTATTCTTGTTATAATATGTTCTGTTACCACAGAAAATGTTTGGCTCCCAAAGAAAAAGAGGGAATTGTGTCAAAAGTCCAAATTCTTCCTTGAAATGCAAACATTTTTAATGGCTTTAATGGAAGATATGCATTGGAATCCCAGGGCACAATCTGGCACTAAAATCCTCCACTAAACTGGAATTTTTCACCATGTCTTTTTCATAATCTATTATTAAGCATGTTTCCATCTCAGCAGTTGAAATCTGGGGCCCTGTTGCATCTGAGAGGGAAGTGCAAAGCAGCTGGGAAGTAACTGTAAAGGAGCAGAAAACGGATTGAAACCCGCGTATTCTGGATGATGCCGTTCTCTTCCATCCTTCTCCTCAAATGAAAAAAAAAAGCACATTGGGGTGATCCCACAAACTTCCAGCTGGAACAGTAGCAGCATCTGAGCCAGTGCAAGGCAGCTTCAGTGCTGTTCCCAGTCACCCCAAGGGTTTCTTTGGTCCCTAACTGGCCACAGGTTCAGCAACAGATTCCCTCCCTGCTTCCCTTATGGAGCTCTCAGGCCGCAGCAAAAGTGGTGAATGTGGAGTGATTGAGGATGAAGCCCAGCAGCTCCTGGCTAGTGAAAAGCCTGGGAGAACTGGTTTTCTTCTTCTGCAGCCCTGGTGACCAGTTCATGAGCACTGACTGACACGTGGCTCTGACATCAGTCCTGTTGTCAGTGCAGCCACTCACAGAATATCCCAGCAGTCCTCCAGGCTGTGGCACAGTCCCTGTAACTGCGGAATAATGTGCACCGACACTTTTTGGGTGAATTAGCCAGAATATGATACAGAGTGTCTGCCAGTTTTATGCAGTTTTATGCATGTGTGTCTAAATGGTCAACAGGACACAGACAGCAGTACAAACTAAGACTAATGCAGTGAAATAATGATCACTTTGATCTTGGATTAATTATTAGTTTGAAACTCCCCCCACTCCCAGTCTTACAATCTTGCTCCCCTCTGTTCAAATGATGCTTAAATGTCCTACAACCATCCCTGCTGGCACAGCTAACATCCCTCCCCCTGTCTTGCATTCCAACACTGCGATCTTCAGGACAACAGGAGTGATTTTACATTCCTGCTTCACCCTCAGACCAATATCACACTCCAGCAGTTTTGTCACCAAACACTGAAAGTCCGTCTTTCCCAGGTAACTTCTCATGAAGCAAAGGAATTGCAGTACTCTGTCCAGTTGAGCTGCGTTCACTTTACTTCCTCCTCCTTCCTCTTTGCTTGACATAAGTGGTTTCAATAATATTTCGGCTAATAACACTCCTTATGGTTTATTGGGTGTGAATAGAGACTATAGGAACATTTGATGAACACTTTGGTTTGCAGAAACAGGGCAGTGTGAACCCTTTCTTTGGCTTACATGACAGAAAGCATTTACTACAAGAAACACTGCCATGTTTTTAATACCACATACCATTTCCCAACTCTAAATAAATATATGTTAAATGGAAGCGAAAAGTTGCTTTGCTGCAGTTTCATAAATGCCTTTAAAAAATTAACAATTGCTTGGGGTTTTTTTGGTGTGGTTTTTTTACTCCTTTTGCCAGGAGTGTATATTAGAGTAATAATATAATTTGCTTCTATACTAGATTATTATAATAATCAAGACTGTCAGCATTTCCCAGTTTCTTTTCATATTGCTCTTGTGATCTTGTTATCACAGGCTTTTCATTAGCTTTTCTTTACTCATCAAAAGAACTTGTGTATGTGGTGAAGGAAATGGCTAGAAAAATACTTCTAGAGTATTACCAGTCTCTTGGTAAAAAAAATGCAGCCATCAATAACACTTAGCCAGCTCTTATCTTTTCCCTGTGACATTGTTCCTTTCCCATCACAGTGGGAAAGCAAGTAATTAATTCCTAGTGAAATAATATGTCACATAGTAAAATGTTTAAAATATTTATATATGATTGCACTAATTCTCACAATGACCATGATGAGCTATCACCACTATTTCTCTTAGAGCTGGAGATACAGAAGCTGTGGGCTTAATCAGCTCAAATCATGGCCAGAACTTTTGTCATTCAGGCATGGGCTTCAGTCATGCAACTTGTTTAGCTTCTTGTAGGGAGCAAGATTCATTGTCATTATTATTTCTCAGTCTATGGGTATCTCTGTGCTTAGGATGTGATTGCCTTAACGAAAAGAAAAAGAGGGTCTTTAAGTGAGCAAAACCAGCATCTTGAAACTGGAGAAATGAACTTAGAAAGGAAGATATTGCTCACGGTGACGATTTGCCCCTTCCCAGAAAGCAAGAGGAGGTGGGAAATGCAGGAGAATTTTGGTTGCACAAAAGCCAGAGTACACTACTGAATAGAGATAATATTCCCAAAGTCAGGGATAAGAGAGCTGAAGATTAAGATCCATCTTCTTTTTCCATAATGGAATTTTCTCACCAGTTAAACAGTCCTTACCTCTATACACACACATTAACATCTACAAGAAACACTGTGCCTCTCTCTTAAAATACAGACAACAGTGTCCTGGAGGACATGGGTCCAATGCAACAGTACTTGGAGTTTTACTTCCTTAATGTAAACTTTTCTAAAAGAAACTAAAAGGAAAAAAAAATTATATATATATATATTTATATGTAAAAAATCCTTTCTTCTAAACTCATCTTTCATATTTCAAAGACAGAGAATTATCACCTCTGGAAAGGTACATTTGAACCAACATAACAAACAGGCTAAGAGCTCTGGCAGAGCCGCTGTAGCTCAGTATGAATAAAATATGTACTTCTCCAAGTGTATCAGTACCAGAGTTCACATAAACACCATCAGGTTTTGGTGAAAGTTTGAGGGTTTGGGGTTTTTTTAAAGCTTTCTGCAATGGAGAAATAGGAAGTGGCTAACAACACTGAGACTAAACCCAGGCATTTGAATGGCACACTATAGTTTATTTTAAAGTTATCTTTACAATTTTCGTAGAGCTTACTGGGGAGTCTCTTTGCAACCTGGATGCCCTTAATCTGAAGAAGTACTAATTGCCTTCCAAATTAGAGAAGGCTGCACCCCTGGAGAATCATAGCATGGCTTGGGTTGGAAGGGACCTTGGAGATCTTCTATTCCCACTCCCCCGTCATGAGAGGGACACTCCCTCTAGAACAGGGTTGCTCAAGGCCTCATCCAGCCTGGCCCTGAACACTGCCACGTTCTTTTACTGGAAGCAGCTTATTCTTTGCAGGCCTCTCCCAGAGATACCAAACACCAACTTTTTTGCTTCCTACTGCCCTCAATTCCAGCCCAAACAAGCGAGCAGTAAAGAGAAGTTGCTCACCTGTTCCGAAATTCTTGCAGAGAAGAGCCATGTGAGAAGGATACACAGGCAGCAGCGGAGGAGAATTTCCTCTCCTGGGACAGGGAGCACAGCAACACCCCTTCCAAAAGCGTTTTCCTTGGAAGGAGAATAGGAGCCTGTTTGTCTCCTCTGCCCTTACACCTAAGCCCTGGGGTCCAAGTGTGCTGCAGTAACTCCAAGCTAGAGGCGGCAAAGTCCTTTCACTCTGACTAAAGGCAGCTATTTCTTCCACCAATGGCATCTGCATATTTCCAATCAGGGAACGCTTTAATAAGCTGCAGCATCTGAGAAAGGTGGGCTGCAGGGTCCTAATTAAATAGCGACTGACATATCGCTTTTCAAACTAAACATCCAGCTGGGATGCTCAGGGTAGCACACTTGGTTTGTAAACAACAGCACAGAGCACTCCACAGAGCAGCCCTGTGCACTTCTGCCATGACACACTGCAGAGGCTCCCTGTGCCCTTGTAACAAATGATCTAATGATTCTCAGGAGGAGGAAACAAGGCTGATTTGTAGCTCTCTTCAAGAAGCTGAGCCAGTTAGGCAAGACTTCTTAATTGCCTGCTCTTTATTATTTAATGCATAAGTTAAAAAACAAAAAAAAATTCCTTAGGGCCAGATCCCAAAAAGGTATTGAGGTATCCAAGCCAGGCAGAAGTCAGCTGCAATTACGAACAGTGATACTAAAAACTTCTGCTCAGCTGCTGCCCAGCTCGGAAGGCTCTTAAACCTAAGTAGGTACCTATTTCAATTTTAAAGTTCTCCAGGTGCCCAGCATTCAGTTCCTGCACATGCCAAGAAACACTTCATTCCTGACAGTGCCGAGGAAGCTCATGCCGGCCCTCTCGTGAACCTCTTGAGAGCCACGAGAAGCCCAAGCTGTTTCAGTCCCAATGAACCTGGTGGACAGAAATACCTGAAAGCCTACCTGTATCTCTTGAGTGGGTTATAAATAATGTCAGCCTAATTATAAGTTACAACATGGCTCAAAGACATGTCACAGATCCAGCAGGTACGCAAAGGAAAGCAAAGCAGCAGAGAGGCAATCCCAATGTTCTCAGAAACACTCAGAGATGCAACTTCTAAAGGACGAATGAGCCAGGTACCTCACCCACAGCAAGGCAAGAAACATGCTTTTAAAACACTGCAGCTTCTCTCTTCAGACTGAATTGTGAGAAAATTGATCCTTTAAATGAGTTGGACTGAAGTCAGACTAACATTTGAAGTTCATCAGCTGTGAGGTCTAGAAACAGTGCGGCAGCCCCTGTAGCCTTGGCCCACTCAGACTCCTGCCAGGAATGTGGAGGGAGAGATAAGAATGATGAGGACAGGAGCACTTTTTCCCCTCTTCTCACATATCCCATCAGTGGTTCTATATACAGATCATTTGAAAAATTTCACTTTCCCAAAGAATGGCATTTGTGCTGTGCAGTTTAGATATCACCATTCTGAAAAAAGTTTGTTTTTCGCTTTTGTTGCACATAATCTTTGATATCTGCTCGAGAGGGATGCAGCTCACTCAGGAGAGCCTTTGAGACTGTGTTCCACATACAACAACATCTAATAAGATTTATTGCCATATTTCCTTGTTTTGCTGCGAATTCAGGTACTGCACTAATGGAACAATGAGATAGACCCTTGACTTGGTAAATACAGAGTCAGAAGAAAAAAAGGCTTATGTAAGAGCCTATAAAAACAAGACAGTTCAGAATTCAGGCAGCTGCTCTATTCTTGATTCCTTCCATTGTGCCTCAGGATGGACAGACGTCAGCCAGCCAGATCTCTTACATGTGTTATTGTATTCTGTGAAGTTTGGGCATAGCAGAAACAATGGCAAAGATGAAATGGTAATGTTAACTTTTCTGTTCATCTTCTGACACACTTTAAATTACTTCATGTGGCATTGCCCTCCTAAGAGATTTGATTACTTTTAAAATTAATACTATGTAAGGCAAAAATGTCCCTTAGGCCTGCTGCAGTATTTCTAAAGGTAATATCTCCGTTGTCAGAATATTTAACCTCGGCAGAGATATTCCCTTTGTTGTGAATAGCATCTACAGAGCTAAACAATACAAAAATCAGTCTTAGGGTCCAGGACTTGTTTTGTTCTATGTCTCACTTGCTGTCATGGTCAGTGCCTGGAGATGACTCCAGGACAATGGAAATGCTAATGCTCCATACGGAAAACTGCTTGGAAGCAAAGCATGTTTGGCATGAGGCTTCTGCCTCCTCAGAGTGAGGGTAGAGCTCCCACAGCTCTAGAATGAAGGGGACACAAATCTCCACAGAAGACAGAACTTTCTGCAGATAAAAAGGTGACAGGCTCCACCAGAGTCCTTGCAAATGTCAATATCGTTTCCATCATTATTTTATTGAGAATATTCACAGAGACTAGTATAGCTATTTTAGTAATTGAACCAACCCTTTCCTTTCCCACCTTCAGCTCTATAAAGAGGGTACAAACATCACCGTGAAGTTGCTCAGACGTTATTGTCATATCTTATATTTGTATACAAGGAATAGAATTGGTGTTCTATGAATACTAGTACAAACTTCAATAATTTAGATTTTTAATGTGCTAAAGAGAATGAAGTTGTTGCATTCATTCATGGCTTCCTCTCTCAGTAAAATAAGAAAGCTGAGTGCACATAATGAACTTTAAATTAGTCAAATCAGAAAGTTAATCCATTGCATCCAGTTAAGCATGGACACACCAACACATCACTTACCAATTGTCTTCACTATGCATTTGGCTTTTGAAATGTCCAAATGACACCTTAAGTAGGGGTTTATGGACTTTCTCTGTTTTTAGAGCAGCCTTAGAAGGTTGTTAGAATCAAAATTTGTTGAGAGCAGCAAACGTTTTTTCATAGAGAATTGCCAAGTTGGAAACCCTGAAGCTTCTGGGTAGAGATTCCCATTTCAGAGGAAGTTCCTTGCTCTAGCAAGAGTGCAAGATATCACAAGAGGAAAATGTCTTGTCTAATGGCAAACATCAATTTTTAGGAGAAGTGAATGGTTGGGAATGCTGCTCTACTCATTCTGCAGAGCATTAGGGACAGCGCAGCTCACGGGGTAAGTAATTAGCTTGGTGCAGGCACTTGAAGGAGAAAACACGCACAGCAGGACACTCAGTGCTCAGAGGCCATCAAAGCAGGACTTAGAACCACTCTGCAGTTACACTGTGGTTATTGCCCTCGTGTTAAACAACTGAAGTGAGTGATCACTGTGTTGGCTGGGATTCAGAAACGTGGATCAGTTCAGTCAGACAGCACCAGTGAAGAGAGGCTCCAGGGAGAAGAGATGACTGCAGCGTGTAGGCATCAACAGTGCAACCTCTCCAGACTGACATGAGGGGAGGATGTGAAATGCAGCAGGATCCCCATTTCTGGCAGTCCAGCACTTTGGTCTGGTACTGCAATACACTTTTGGATGATTTTGATTAGATAGTCTCAAAACCACATGGCATTTTCAAGAGGGTTTTGTAATTTGTTTCTTGTTCTCTGACCCATGTTTAATTCCATGGATTATGGTACCCAACCTGATGAGGGACTTGGGATGCTCTGAATTATTCATCATAAATAAAATTGATGCAGAGCTGTCTGTTAATCATGCTAATTCAAGCTTTTACCTCTCTGTTTCACAGAGCTCCTATTTTTAAATACAGCTCAGGTACACTGTGCAATTACATATGCCAGTTGAGCATCTCCTAGGCAGCAAGATCTAGTGCATAAAAGTAAAAAGATTCATTTCAGTCTCTCAGGAGTCTTTTCTGGTGTGATGTCTTCTAAAACAAATGGAGGCAGAATGCAGAACTGTGCCTTTAATTCATTTATTTGGTTTAGGTCTCTCAGGCAGTGATCAATTGTTCTTCTCCAGAATTTCCACTCATTTTCTGGTGGTAAATGTATCAGCAGGGAACCAGCTATAGTCCAGATTTTGAACTTGAAGAAGTCGTAGTCCAGATTTTGAACTTGAAAGATGTAGGTAAGAGTCTGTGAAAACAAAGTGAGTATATGAGTCTGGCAATAACAACAGGCTTACCGAGGGAAGCAGTTCATCCAAGAAACTCTCTTGCAGCCTTCAAGAATTTGCAGATAAACCTACATCCTTTAAGAGAATTGAATCCCATTTATGCTTACAGACAGTACATATTGGGTTTGGCTGCTGTGATACCAGTCTGTGTCCTGCAGATGGATGTCATTGGCAAGAAGCTGAGAGGTTTGGGTCTGCACAGGGCTCTGGGCACAATAAAAACCCCAAACAAGGCACCTTCCCTTATGGGTAACACCTAACAGAGACTTGAGTAGTGACAGCTGGACATGATCATCCCCACTGATGGCCTGACGTGTCCATTCCCAGTGCCTCAGCAAACACAGGCATTGACTGGACAGTTTCTGGAAGGTTACCCATGAGGAAAGAGCTGTTGGTTATTTTCTCTGCTTTACTAACGTAAGGCACTATTTTTGGTCCATTGTAACCAAAGGTCACAAGTCGGTGGGCTCCTAAATTATAACTTCAAATCAACATTAAACAATTTTAAGACTGAGCCCACCTGAATTCTTTATGAGATTTCTGAGGGCTTCTAAGCCTTTGGGTTCATTCTGGTTTGAGCTTTATTTGAGTTGAATCATTTGGAAAACACTGCTCTGATGTTTTCTCAGTAACTGTGAGAACAAAATTTCATTTGCATTTTAAATTAAACGTAAATAATGTAAAAAAATAATAATCATGTGACTCAAAGAAAAGATGTGTAAATGTCTTGGGGTGATTCTATGACAATACTGTATTCCCCATCGCCTGCTTGATCTCTAGTGTACCTTTAAATTGCAAAGGGGAGAGAGAGAAGATGAGAGAACTCTTCAAAGCTCGATAGTCCACAGTCAATCTCCATTCTCCCTCAGATTTACGCACAGGCCAAATCGGACTATTGAAAGGTGAGTGGGTCTTGCTGACCACCCCTTGGCTCTTCAGTTCCCAACGTGGGGCTCGAACCCACAACCCTGAGATTAAGAGTCTCATGCTCTACCGACTGAGCTAGCCGGGCAAATATTGTGTGATTTGAAACAAGAATAAAATTTTTTGGTAAAACTGGTAGAAGCAGATTTTCTTTTCTTAATATTTGAGGTTCACATTTGGCATTATACACGCAGGCTCTTTGGTGAACATATGGGAACGCACAGCCCTGCTTGAATTATATTTCTAAATTAAAGGTTGAGCTATAAAAGTCCCTTTTCCATAACATGCAAGATAAGCTTAGCTTTGTCTGAATCTCAATGCCACCTGATTTCAAAAGCAGAACTAAACTCACCAGTGGATTTGTCCAAGAAGTCCCGGAATCCACTGAGCCTCTGAAAGTGGCATTTTGCAACAGCAGCACGGAAATGCAGGCCAGGCTAGGAGTAAGAATGAATTAATACAGTAAAATGTGGAAAACTGCAGGATCAGAGAGGTGATAAATTCACTTTATGAGACCAGCCAGCAGTTTCTTACATGACTGCTACTTCCACCTTCAGGATTAGGTTCTGTTTTGAACGCCCTGTTAGCGAACACTACAGAGCATCACTGACTGGAGAAGTCACTGTTTCTAGCAAGGCAGGCTGGAAAAAAACCCATAATGCCTGTGGGGACACTTGCTGGTTTTTGTGGGACAAACTTCATAATCCTGAGGCTCGTGGGACAATTCATTAGGGAATCAATCGGCATTTAGCATGGTTTTCAAGAAAAGCAAACAAGGAGCTGTAACAAAAGGCCATTTTTGTTTCTTGAAGAGGAAATATAAATACTATGCATGCAAATTAATGTTTCTAGACCACAGTCATGCAACCTGCTGCTTAAATCAATAATACTCTGAAAGACAAACATACATTAAAAAATGAATTAACCTCCAGGCTGCAAAATTTTAATAAAAATAGATTTTAAATAGATAAAGGGCAAGACTTCCAAAACCCATGAAATTAAATTGCTTTTATATTTCCTTTTTCATCCTATAGCCTTAACTCAGTATTTTCATTATAATTGCATCAGCAGTTTTGTACTGTTCTTCAAAGTAAATCTTTCATAACTCCAGCTAGCCATGAATAATTTTGTTTCTAAAATGAAAAATCAAAACCTGGGCTATTTTAAGTGGGTTATATGACCACTGTTCCTCAAGGGAAATAGAAATACCACTCCTCACTTTGGTCCAGAGTCATACTGAATATGCCTTTCCATGCTTGGTGGGGGGAAGTTGCTCATCATGGGAGGAGAAATTCAAAAGGTGACCTTAACCCCTAGACTTCAGTAGAGCTGTGGAGTAATTGATCCTGACTCCTCAGTCTCTCAAGGCAAACCTGCATTATTCTGGGAGCACAGAAACTACGAGAAACACAGAAAGGGGAACTAGTAAAGTATTCCTCTCTGAACAACTACAGGAAACACCTGAAAATTGTCTGATTTCAGTCTTGATAAGACAGCCTGAATTGCAGGAGGAGGCAGAATTCAAAAATGAGTCTGTGCCTTCTTTGACACAGGTAGATAAAGTCACTTCAGTTGAAATAGATCTGAATTCTTGATGGATCCCATCAAATGTGATCATAAAAAAGTCTCTTAAATATTGAAACTATGAGTAAGTTTTATTGTACATTGCAATGATTTATTTTTTCTTAAGGGGACACCTCTATAACCACAGTGGGCCTTAATAAGTTGTTAGCAACATTCATGCAAGTTTAAGAAAGCCTACTGAGGGTAAGAGCAGGCGCTGAAGAAAATATCTTATCTGATTAAAAGTGAGTAATAAGGGTGTGCCAAATTGCTGGGGAGTAGTTGCCAAAGGACAGTCAGTGATATGATATCAATCAGGGGTGCAGCAGAGAAATCCACAGTGATGACTTAGTGATGGAAAACCCGGAGAAAACGCCAAGTCTCTGCTAGGCATCTATAATGTGGATTTATAAGTACAAAATGAAATGCAAACTACCCAAGTTCGCTGAATTTTATGCAATCATGCCTTCTGTCTATTTATCTACTTTTCTTTTAAGCATATTAATCTATCATTTTCATATTCATTCTGTAACTGGAAGCAAGGCTTCCTTTGAATGATGATTTCATTAGGATGTGTTCTGCCAGATAGTGATGCCTCCAGAGTTATGTACTACATTAATTCTGTCACTTCTTTTACCTTCTATTTTTATTGCACACAAATTATGAAAAAAAAACCCCTACATGCTGATAAGGAGAGGATGCTATTTTCATGTATTTGGCATAATTTAGATGAAAGTTGAACCTTCAAATAATACACAGCTCACAAAGTAGGACTGCTTACCACACTAACTGAATGAGGCGGTAGCTTATCAGAAAATTATTACAAAAGACAAGAATTACATTACTTAGAGTCAGAGCCAACTAAGTCCTCACTACCTTTAGGAGCTCTTGGAAAAGTCAGCTCTTTCAAAATAGCCTTTTGTGCAAGCTCCACATGCTCCTTACCACGATCCAGTCATTCCTGCAGTTATATTAAACAGCTCTCGCCATACGAGAAAAACTATGAGACAAAGCCCACAATAAATCATGGAGTCACCAGAAAACTATGTAATAGCAACAAACTCAGTTTATCTGCCCTGGTGCAGGATCTTCCCATCTGACAGGAGATGGAATAGGACACACTCAGTATAAGGACTGTGCACTCAAAACACACAGGAGCATTTATGTTGCCCCAGAATGAAGAGGCACCCGCTGTCCAAAACCAAAAGTGAATTAGACCCTACTGGTATCTCTATTCCAGCAAAGAAATTCTGTCAGTTCAGTAAGAGCAAGAATATCTCGATAATTTTCATGTAGGGACCCTTTGGACCTTGCCAATAGAGCCTGTGGAATAAAATGTAGTGAATTAACCTATCTCTTCCTGCACTACAGCCTTTCCCCCGCCAAGAATCCTGGGGGAAAGGCATAGTATGGGAGGGAACAGAATGGACAATTCATCACACTTCTCAATCCTGTTAGGCTTTCACCAGCATCATCTGCTGTCACAAGTCTCCTCCAGAGAAGAGGGTTCTGGCCACCAGGCTAAAGCAGCAACCATCAGGATACCACAGTGCTGAGCTAAACCCAGCTGTCCAAAAGAAACATTTCACGTTCCTGCATCAAGGACACTGAAGGCAGCTGTATATAGAAAAATGATTGGTCTTATTAAAAAGAAAAATGAGCGTGCTTTTAAATTTTATTACCTATGGTATATTAGCTCCAATTTGAAGTAGGAAACAGATGATGGAATAACTAAAATTTGTTGAAAACAGGCAAAGCATTTGTGGTTTTCCTAGTAGTAGCCAGGATAACTTAGGTATTCCTCACCCAGACTCACATTTTGGGCTGTGCTAAAGACTGATTAATAGCGTCTCATCTCTGCAAGTACAAAGTGCTGATTTTGTTCCAAGCACACAAGGTATTGAGACAATAAACACGTGGAACTGCATCACCGCCCTGCGACTCTTCCCAGCCTTTCCACCATCCCTTCCCATGACAGTCTCAACTCAAATTCAGCCCCCAAATGAGTGACATTTTCAGTTCAACAGGTAGGATTGTGCTGATGACACTGTACAAGATTTTGACCCTGCAATACATGGAAGCCCTTTCATTATACTAAAAATGTGACATTTTAATGGGCTACAGAGGCTCTTTCTGACTTTGTGCCATGAAATCTCCAGGGGAGACTCCACCCTGCTGTGTTGCTTCTTTCTGCAGGCATGGAGTAGGACCCAGTAACCTGGGGAGAACCCCAGCGAATAGCCTCACACCAACACACACCAACAAAGTGTTCAGAAAGCCTCTGGAGGAATTACTGCACCCTCCTCACTTGCTTAAACACTGCAGGAACAGGCCCCAGCTGTTTTTCTCCTGTGCTGTTACATCAAGGTTTGTTGCTAGCTAGGGACAGCTTGTAGATTTGTCAGCTCTTCCCTCTCTGAATCCATGCCTAGAAGGTGAAAAAACACCTAAGAAATCATCATTCAATGAACTGTTCCTCAGACTTGTGGAAACAGAACTTCTATTTGTTCATATTTTTCATGTTCTCTGGCAAAGTAAGGTAAGATGATAAGAATACTGCCATAAAATAATAAATGTATAAGAAATAAATATATAATAAGTTCAAATCAGCTTCCAATGTGTCCTCTCATTTTTTAGGACAATACACTGAGTACAATACGAAAAACCAAATCTATTAAACAGTCAGACACCTCATTAATAAGAATATTGTGTCAAGCCTTACTGACCAAGCATTGATAGGGGGAAAAAAAACCCTATTAAAATCCTCTTCCAGCACTCCAGTGAAGACTAGTCAGCAATCCCAGACAGTTCTCATCAGAAGTGTTTTGCTGGTGGATAAGTTGTTTAGAGGTTGGCACTAGTATTTATTTAGTGAGGCAGAGGTCAGGTAAAGGTAAATACTGAGATGTGAGAATGAGAGATGGAACACCCTGAGTAACTCTTGTCTTTTTTGCTCTGGTCGTGTGAGAACACTGCGATGAAGTCCTTAGCACGGATGGGAACACATCAGCATGCTGATGATAAATGACAGGGAGAGTCAAAGAGGAGGAAAGAAAAGCCAGTGAGAAATAAAAAGCAAGAGAGATGAGACGGTGCTCGGTTAAGCCCTGACTGTGCCAAAGCCTTCCAGGCAGTTTGAAGGGGGTCTAAGGGAGCATCAAAGATGAAGGATCTTGTGCGTGATAATAAGAGAACTTCTGATTGTACAGCAGAGACTTGCAAAGAACATCAGCTGAAGATCTGTCTCCTGCAGAATTCAGAACCAGAATTACTACACGTTTAAGTAGACCTGGCACTGTGAGATTTAAGGAGAGGGCAGCTTGCACTCGAAGGAGTGGCAGAGCTGGATCCTTCTTTTTACCTTTTATGTGAAGGCATATATTGAGGCTAATTAACTAAACTGAGGGCAGGCTGTGAGTCCATGTTAACAAGAGTTCACTGGGGTTTATGTTCTTAACCAAACCAAAGTACTAGTCTTGACCAATAAGAGTACACAGGTCAGTGTTGGTTCTTTTAAGTCACTCCTCAGGATGAAAACAACCTTCTGCTTTAAAAATTGCAGGTTTTAAATTCAGCCGTTGCAAGACAGCAAAATGAGTTACAGTGCTGTTATACCCCCAAATCATGGTAAAAAAGAATATCATGGTAAAAAATAATATCCTACAAACAGCTTGGAACCATGTGGAAGAATCCTGACCACTAGAAACACTAAATTTGCAGAGCTCCATAAGAAAATTTTAGAAATGTTGAATGTTTAAAACCAGGGTAGCTGATGTGAGGTTCTTTAAACAGCTTCAGTACAAGAGCTCACAGTCTTGACTTCCTTCAGAGGAGGGGAGAAATGGTTGCTTGTAGGATGTAGCTGCTCACTTCCTATGGTAGGTGGCTAAAATGGATTAGATATAATTGAACACTGCTGGGATATGAAGAAACAGGTATGAATAGAAAATGCCAAACTTCTATAAGTTTCAAAATAAACCCTCTTTCATTCAAAGTACTCAACCTCAGTACAGGTGGACAAAAAGCCTCAAACTTTCATTCAATACAGCATTTCTTCAAGAACAAGAAAAGGCACTAAATTGATGCAGGTCTACAAATTGCTGCATTAAGTCTGCTATACACAGCCCACGCGCAATAACATAAGGGTAATGTAAAAACATGCATTAGGGATGAAGATCCCTCTCTCCCCCTATGAAAGGATGAGCTGAGAGTCGATGGTGGGTGAGTACTGCTAGCAAAGCAAACACTTCACTATCTGTGGGTGAACATTTCATGCATGCTCTTTATTATAAAGCCCACTGAAAACTTGAAACTGCTTTCCTGAAGGAGCTGTTGTGTAACTCTGACATCTGGGGTTTTCAGTTGCTGCCCTGTTTGAACTGGTTATGGAACACATTAAACCCAGAAGGCTCCACTTCAGCTGTTTACAAACCTTCCCCGTGCTCCTCCACCATCCCAGCTTTTTCATCAGGCTGGGGCTGAAGGCTCAGGCCTGGCTTTGTGGTATAAGCCATACCATAGACTGCAGCAGGAAGCAGGCCTTGTTTAAAGTAGCACATTTCCAAGAGTCCAGCAGAATCAAGACTGGTCCTTTTCAGAAGTTTAATGCAGTATTATACCTTTGGATCCACCCAAACAAGCTGCTCTGACTATAAAAATGATCTTTGATTCCACGTATATGTGTAACTACATAAGCCCATAACTTACATAACTTCCCTGGTTACATCCACCATTCCTTTTGTTTGTGTTTCATTATTAGAGTCGGGAACCAGGCACTAGGTCCATGCCAATAGCACTACTAAAAAATTCAAATGAATAAATCAAACCAAATCAATTCCTCTTTTCTGTTCACAGCTCATAAACACACTTTCAATTTGTTGCTCAAAATAGCTATGCATTTATCTATGCAGTTCTCCACATGCACACAAGGTGCTCACAGCAACTCCTTGCAAATATCAGAACTTCAGAATTCCTGTGAAGGGAACAGGCTGTCACAAAGTGTTTTGGAAGCTGAGACTGTAGGGATTCAAAATCCAACTAGATAATTTTGCGAAGGAAAAACACAGTAAGCTTCTATTAAACCCAAAGACTTTGGGATCGCTGAATTCCGAATCACTGAAACCTTGGGAAAAGTGTTGGAAAAGTAGTATTACAGGTGTTCCCTCTGCCTATGATCTACCTTAAGCAGCAAGGTGAGTTTTGGAAAGAGGTGGCTGGAGGAAACCCATGATTGGCTATACCTTTAGCTGGCCCACCTCTGCCTTTCTCGTGTTTCACTGTGCTTTTCTTACTTTTCATGGTTTGTGCAGATATCTCCTACACTAAAAAGTCAAACTATTGACATATATTTATGGTAGAAATTCCCTTTTATAAAACATTCAAAAAGCTTGCTTATCTCTGTGTAACCATGGTATTTAAGCTGATTTTTTCCATTCCAGACTCGCCATGGGAGTTTGTGATAACAAAGAGTATCAATAGGCTCAAAAAGCAGCTGCACACAATCATGGACAACAGGTCCATAAATGGATAATAAGAGGAACAGACAGGAATGTTCCCTTGATATCCCTAACCCAAAAGTTTTGACTCTGGGACAGCAGGAAGGGAATGAATCTCAGGATGTGAGCAGACTTATGTCAAAAGCTTTGTCAGACTTTATGTTCAAAAACCTCATGGCTGTGTTTTGTTCCTTCTGATGAGGTCTACAAGACTTCATAGAGTGTGAAGTGGGCACCCAAAACGGATAATACAACGGATTAGGCAAGACAAAGGAGGAATAGTACATAAAAACTTACTATATTAAACATCACTATTCTTGACAAAATTAAAAACTATGTTTACGGAAGCAAGCTTTTCTATTTCTAAAAAAAGTTAATACCTGTGAACAGCTGCCAATGTATAACCATCTCATTAAGACTTAATACTAGTCATACTATAGACAGGAAATTATGCAAATAATTGCAGAGAAATTTATGAGCACATGGTTAGCATTGTGGTTTTCACAGCAATGACAGACACTTGGACTTGAGACTTCATCTACCCTAAACAAAAAGGCTGGACTGCAGCTTAAGTAACTCTGCCCAAACTGACTTTAGGTCAGGTCAGGTGGTAGCAGTTGTGTAGCTGCACTTACACGGATCTCAGCTGGAGAGAGACCAAACCTCCCTGGCAGCTGCACTAGGTTCTGTGCAGTAGCAGCTATTTTCTTAGAGGGACCCAGCAATTAGTCAAAAGCTAATTTGGGAAAAGCTGCGTGAGCAGCAGTAACATCATGAAAGCAGCAGAGTGGTGTTTGGTACTGTGCTACTCATTCCTTTCCTTGTACTGGGTAAGGGGACACTTGGAACCAAGCAACTCTGCCAGACAGAGAACTTTAGGCCTATAAACACATTTATGGACAAGGAAGATGAATTTAAATTTACCTGCAGATTTAAGAATGTTTATACCTTCTAATGAAATCCAGAATATTTTGAATAATTAACCACTAATTGTCCAGTCTCTCACAGATTCTGCTTCGCCAACCAGCTCATCTCTGCAACTCTACTGGACCTGACTCTGATTTCCCTTCTGTACCTTTGGAGCAATGGAGTTATTCCAGCACAAAGTCAGAATCGTGTGCTTCTCACTGCAGTGCCTACATGTGACAGGATGTTATGAAACCACAATACCATTCCAAAATGGCACACAGCACATTTCTTGGTATATGAAATATGTTCCACAATAAGCTAATTGTTGATAAAAGCCTCTATCATGTTGCTAATTTTATCTGTAGAAAAGCTACTAAGAAGAATGACAATCCTGACAGGTAGATTCTTGAGTGATGTGAAGTACTGAAGCATGTACAGGATGCTGTGCTTTTATTACCTAAGCACTAATGGCAATTTCAGAAAAGGAATTCAGGTAAAGTGGCACATAAGAGGAGATCAGTCAGAAGAGTAGAAAGTCATGTTAAAAGTCAGGCAAGTGACTAACACTGACAGGAATATAACCAGTCACCTGGCTGTGGTTTTAAAGAAGTTAGGTAGTATATTTACTGCATAAAACAAAGAAGATATTAAAGGATTTGGAGGAACCAAAAGCATTTAAATCCGCAAGATCAAAGTCTATCACGTGTTATCACTCTGTTTTAGAGAATCCAGGAGATGTGAGGAATCTTCTAAAAAGTCAAGCAGAACCTCAACTGCAGATTCAAGATTAGCTCAGGCATCTTGCCTCCCTGTGGTGTGAGTGTGCCTTGCTTAGCCAATGACAGTGACAGGAGTTGTCTGTTTGTGAGGAAGACAGCACAATTTTCTTCCTTGCCTGACATACCACAAGCTGTGTTTTCATACAGCTGATCATAACCTGGTCAATAATAAAGTAACCATAATAAAACATTTCTTTAAAGAAATGAAGTGTTTCCTTCAACAACAGAATTCCTCATCAAAATGCTGCTCTGCTGCTGGTTCCGTACAGCAGGAACAAGGCCTGGAAAGTGCTGGATTCAGTGAGCCTATAAGCACACTGTATAAGCACACTTCTATTTTTGCCTTTGGGAAACGCAACGAAATTTTTCTCGGTCATTTCACAGCTGATTTTTCCAATGCACAGGAACTCGGCTGTCCTTGGGGAACGCAACAACACAGCTGCCTTTTTACATGGGGAGAAGTATAAAGCAACCAATACCTCTCACATGCAGCCCTCTGTGGACTGGCTTTTGCAAACACAGAGCCACTTAGGGCCCTAAGTGCCTTCTTTCATGAGCCATGTCCATGCCTGCCGTGCACACACAGCAAGTCCTGATTTACCATGGGTTTTCTCAGTGCATGTAATGACTCCGTGGTTCTGCTGGAGCATGCCTGGCTTGTGAGAGAAGCAATGACTTTGTTCACATGCACAGCTCGCTTGCTCCCTGCCTGTGTGAACAGCACCTGAAAAGAAGCTGGCAAGGGGCTACTTTGACCAAACATTCCTCCAGCCTGAGGCCTCCTAGGGCGCAGGTCCTGTAAATACTTGTGTGTTTAATGCTCTCCAGAGCTAAGATGTTTAATGCTGCCCTGCCATGGGTGTCTGTTTGGCCATCACACGTTTCCAAACAGTTCCTGTCCAGCTAACTGCAGTTCAGGGCTTGGGGTCGCCCTCCCTGTAGGATGCAGGACATAATGACAAAGCATTCACGTCCTCTCCCTTATCCTCTACTCTCTGCTGTACTTCCTAAGCATCAGTGTTTTTACCAAACTGAAATCATCCAAGCATAAAATTAAGATGACACACGTTAAACGATGTGTAGCAATTTCCTATTCACTTTCACAAATCTAAGCATTATAGTAATTGTTGTTTACGCAGTCAAAACAAATTCCAACCAAAGCAACAGATTTCAGTCAATCCAAACCCAGAATGCTTACACGAGTTTATAATTCACATAGATTACCCAGAAGGAATTTTTCCCCTCCTCCTTACCTCTGCCCCTGCTCAGGTTAGGAAGCTGGGAATTCCATTGCTGCAGGCAGTCTGGTCTCCAGCTTTGAAAGGGAAACCTGCAAGACATGGGCTCTATAAAGGAGAGGTACATGATAAAGAAGACACAGGAGCATAACGAATGCAGATTTCTAGAAACACGCTGGAAGATTAATTTCTTTCCCTGAGTTTATTTTGGGACAAACAGTGAGAGCCTTTGAGCAAACAGAAACCTTCTTCCCTGAAGCTGTAAATGCTATTTCTCACATAGATTGCATACAAATCATGAGAGAAGTTTCGAGCCATTCAAATCGTTGCCATATTATTTCAAGCATTCATTTATTATACTGCTTATTTAGGAAGTCAATCTTCACACTTTGCAAATAAAAAGCTTCTGTGTAGGAATGGATGAGTAGGAATTACTTGACGAATTTAAGAGAGACAAAATCTGTACAGTGACCACTAAAAAGCAGTTTGCAGGGTATGACTGGTGATATGAGCCCTCAGGCAGGGGCACAAGGAATCACGATGGAAGCAGCAGCTTCCAGAGCATTCATGATGGTGCAGCTCTGGAGCCTGCAGGATGCCAGGTGACAGCACAGGGGGCAAGATGATTTTGGCAAGTGTCATCTGCTATGTAGTATCTGTGGTGATGGTTGCACAGGTATTAATGAGAAGCCTGTAACCACCTAAAGGAAATGACACTTATGAATTTTAACCAGCTAATAAATCATGGCAGAGACCCTGACTAAGTACTTAAGCAAATAATAAAAACTTCTGGAATGGAAGCATAGCACATATTATATGCAGATTTCATTAAAGTACCTGGCACAGAGAATCATACCTTTATACGTAAAAACATATTTTTCAGTTAATGACAGAGGCTAGCACAGAGAAGCTTTATGGGTATAATTATTATTGCTAGATTGATCATTTTCAAAAATAACTGGATTGCCCACAGCAGACAGACCCCCCGGCAGAAAAAATGAAAGGCAAAATGCTAAGTTAGAAGATAAAATTTCACTTGACAAGGATATGTAGCTCTACTTGCCTGGCAAAAACTGTAGGATGTACATCTGGACTGCACCACTGATAGTTCCATCTTTTCATGACTGCACTGGTGGGAAGAGATGCTGCCTTCTAGAAAAGTAGAGTGTCATCAGGTGGGATAAGACTGGGATAAAAGGTATGGTCCATCCTTTTTTTAAGGTTGCAGTACATTAATTGAGAGATGAATAACTCAGTAATGATGTACAAAACCAGAGAAAAAGGATGATTCTTTCAAGGACAGGCCATGCAAGCAATGACTGAGACTGATTTTCATCTGTAAGCTCTGTACGTGTTTACATGAAATAAATTGTTCTCTTTCCAACAATGGGATGTTGCAATCCAGAAATCCTCACAGCTGGCAACTTCAGTAGAGTTTAAAAAGTAACTGTATCCAGACCCCACCTTTATCTATACTGAGGTACTTGTTTGGGGTCAAGTCCCACATGGGACATCAGAAAGGTAGCACAGGGAAACATCTCACAGTTGTATATCCTGGGATTGTATGGATACAGTCATGGTTCAAAGCTGGTGTATATTAAAGCTTCTATAATTAGAGAATACAGATGTTTTCTTTATGTGCATAATGTAAACTCTACATCGTGTAAATGCAGTAACAGCAAAGAGAAAGTTTCCAGCACATAATTTTTCTGTGCAACTATCTTGAACTATTTTAACTATTATTTTCAAAAAAACGTCTATGAAGATAGCTTAGCAAAGTGTCTATAAGGAAAGTTGATTGACTATGGTGCAGTGTACCTCATTCTCTTCATGCTGAAAAGATGAAAACGTTATATGTTTACTATAAAAGCACTGCACAAATGCTAAGGAGCCGCCTGTATAATTTGTTTTTGTAACTCAGCGTGTTGACAGAGAATTCCTGATCTCCAAGGATATGATTAATTGTGGGCTGGGGGGATGGTTCCTTGGTTTTATTGGTCCTGGAGAACACATTGGAGCAGGTTTGGCCCCATAACAACTTCATTGAGTTCCCGAGCAGAGGCAGCTTGCATCCAAGCTGCTCAAACTGGTTGTGCCCTTACGGATGGGCTGCAAGGACTCGGTCACGAGACCAGAGGGAGCCAGGAGGAGAACAGGACAGTCTAATCCAGCTGCAGGTGAAGCTGGTAACGTAAACATCTATTGTGCTGGACTATTCCTGCCTTGGTATGATCTGAACTCACAAAAGGAGGACCACTGCTGCCTGCAGGCACCAACGCGTGGCACAGAGGTGTCCAAATTATCTTTCAGTGTAGCAGCTCAGGCACTGTAGTGGAGACACGACAGTGCAGAGACCCTGGCGTCTCAGCAGGGTGATTTAATCTGCAAGGGCTCTGTGCTCCTGTCACTGTCAAGGAAGCACGCCCGAACTATTTCTCTTGAACTTCGCCTGTTTTATATTAATGGGTTTCACTGCTTGAGGTATTTTAATTGTGTTCCATCGCCAAAGGCTTTATAATACCTTGATGATGTTTATAATACCTTGATGATGATGTAGAAGCAGAAGTTTCTGGTTGCTTGAAGACTGAGATGACACCCTGAGTAATTGCACAGCTTAGGAAGATGATATCTGAGCATATGCCTGACAATTTCACATTCGCATTTGATAACCTCATAATTTATATGAATAATCTAACACCACAACAGAAATGCCCCAGTGGCTCTGATGCATTTATTTTTAAAGGCAATTAGCATATAGGCTTCCCGACCCTCCCAGCTATCTAGCCAGCTTTTAATACAAATTAACTGGATGCTGATAAAAAATAAAACAGCTTGATGTGGCTGGTGTCTCTTGAATTGTCCTTCACTGGTACTATTTCTAAGTGAGGCTCCCATATCCATTGAAGCATGGTCAGTTTGTGGCAGGGTAGTATTTGGTGAGGTGACAATTTCGAACCATCTATTCTGCTTTATTTTAATGCAGACAGCACCCCAATCCAGCTCACAGGATTGTCCCACAAACAGCTTGGAAAACAGGGATGAGATCTGTGCCACAGCAGTGGAAGCAAGCTGGGAAGCTGGCTGCCTAACATTGCCTAACATTTTGTCCTGAAAATTATGCTACATTAGCACAGTTCCTAAGGAAGGAATATATTTAAAAGGAAGATTTAGAGTAGAATGTATTTACCTGCTTTTTAATTTCAATTTTCGGAGAAAGCTTGCTCTGTAACATTGCCATCTTAAAGTCTGAAACAAAAGACAAACCATGAATAAAGTTAAGTGAAAAATATTATTTATAGATCTTATAGATTAAGGAAGATGGTTTAATTCTCCCTTCCAGCCTTGCTTACACTGTTGAGTAAAATACACTTTTCCTTCACATGAGACATGGTCACAACTATGCAGCTGAGCAGCATTCTGGTGTAGATGAAGACTTCATCCAGTCCTGATAAAACTACTGTTAATTCATGCAACACAGATACTGCTCTCATTGAAACCCATCTCATATGCTCATTATATTTATAATATATGTACAAAAGCGACCACAAAAGCCAAAGGAATGCTGTATGGCAAGCTTGAAATTTTATTATTTGCAGAGATTCTGCCACTATGTAATTTCAGTTTTCACCTCTCGATGGTTTTTGCAGACCTTTATGTGAAGATGTATACACAGATAAGATGCTCAAGTAGTGGAAACCTGCATGTCTGGCTCAAGGCAGAACTAAATCAGTTTACACCACCTCGAGATTTGATCCAGGCTTTTGTTGTTCAAAAGCTTCTTGTTTCTCACTGAAGCCAGTGTTCAGAGTTTGCAGTGTTACCATGTGCTGCTTTAAAGATAGTCTGGCTGCCAGAAACAGGGAAGGATGTCAGACTGAAAGAAAGAAGCAGCAGGAGCAGAGGAACCTTTAACCCACAAGGGTTCCTAATTTTCAGGAAAATGTACTTAGTAATTAAAAACAAATGGAAATACATGATGAAGACTATGTATTAACAGAACTGGCTTTTTAGAAAGAAAATGTTTTCTTGGTTTTTTTTTTTTTTCCCCTCACTATTTTTCAGCAATTTTAAACAAAAAAGACTTAATTAAAAAAATTATTTAGATGATGACATGAATTAATCAACATGAAAATAGATGACATTAGCTGAGGTAAAAATGTATGATTGCTTAGTGAAGAGCAAGTGTCCCAAAACCAGAACAAACCACAATATAAAAACTGGCACGATATTATTAATTAACATTTGTAGAGTCTCTTATTCTATATTCAGCTAAATATGACTTCAATTTTCTATTTCTTCCAACATTCAAAAACCATATTACACTACTGTGCATTTCCCTTTTTTTGGCACAAAAAAACCCCTGAACACAATTAAAATGCACACACAAATGAGTCAAAGCTCCCATGGAGTTTTACTACGTCAATGCATTTTAAAGAATTCTCTTTAGTTTTGCATTTTAAATAAAGATGATATTTTGCTCTGCCTAGAGATCAGGATGACTTTTCCAGATTCCAAAACTTCTTACCTTTGTTTGAACTATTCCACCAGTATTAATCCTTCCTCTCTGGTTTTTAACTATTTGTGATCTCATTAGCAGATTAAAAACGCTGATGATTTTTAAGCAGTTGTGAAAACCATGGCGCACATTTTCCTTCATCTTTTCTAACTTGATATGGATGTTGCTCCTTATGAATAAGATATTGTGAAAGCTGTGAATTATCCTGTACTGAATCCTGCAGCCATCTTGGTAAAGAGGGATTTGAAACAAAGTCCCCTTCTAAGTAGCTATTGTAATCATTGGATGAACAGATTTATTTTGCTAATGGAAAGCAGGGCAACAAAAGGTAACAAGTAATTTTTTAAAAAAAATACAGTTAGTAATCAAAAAAATTAATTCTCCTTGAAGTGAAGGGGCCATCATCCAGTGCAGCCACCAATAAGCTTCAGGGTTAATAAATGCAAGTCCACTTGCTGACCAGAATTTCAGTTTTAAGGTCTGTCTATAGCAAGGAAATGTATCATATTATAAAAGGCACATGCATCAGATATATATATACACACACACACATATATATATATATATATATCTCCTCTTGCCACATGTTTTATTGTATTATAGAACTCGAGAAGGGAGAGAAATGCTCATTTAATAGAAACACTTACTGCTGGTCATACACAAAAGACTACATACTATGAGTTAAATGCCACTAAAATATGTAATTAGGAACAACTTCCTGAACACATTCAGAGGCTTAAGTTTACAGAATTGTCCCAATGAAAAAATATTTTTCAATACGTGAGCAATCCTTTGAATTTCAGTAGTCTATAAACCCCTCCTTACCTTGCCAAAGTATGAAAAAAGGAAAGAGAACTCTATCCTATCTCCTGTTTTGATTTATTACTAGTTTATTTGACATTTCCTGTCAGAGTAAATGGCCTTCAGCAATACACACAACAGTTAAACAAAAGCCAAGTAAAATCAGATAATTTTGCCACAGGTCTTTAGCTTTCAGTTGTGTCCTTGGCTGAAAAATTCTTCCATGTAATTTGGAAAGCAATAGCGTGGTCTTATTAGCCCCACTGAAAACCTGAAAATAATTTCCTCCTGTTAACAAGGATTTTATCTGCATTTTCATAGATAAAAATATTCACTGAAAAGTCTGTTTTAGGGAATACACGAAGGTCAGTTGAATGCCATTTGAAATCTGCAGACATAATGAAGTGCAAAACCAGATAATTCAACATTCCAAAAGCTGTCTAATTAATTTTAAAAAACACCATGTTCTTTTATATTTCTTATAGAATAAGTATATTTATTTTATTTAAAATTAAATTTAAAGCAGGACAATGTACGTTAAGCTCCAACTTTAACAAAATTTATTAAAATTCTCAAAATGTAACTTAGATTTAATGTCTTGAGCAGTTCATGTTTGTGTAATAGGCCAAAGCCCAGCATCAATGGGAAAAGTCATTAAGCAGACTGAGAGAGTTTATTGAAGGGATATTTTTGAGGTTTTGACAGCAGCTGCCTCACTTGCAGGTGTAAAGAACATTCCTTCAACGCAATTATTTCAATGCCCATCTCATACAACATTATGAGCTAATCGGTAAATTAGTTCAGCAGGACTCACTTTTCTTTTTTACTCTAAAAACCATAGTAAGAAGTTGTCAATTCAAAAAAAGGACAAATACAGTAACCACGATATGTCTACTAATCATATATAATGCTTCCTCTGGTGTAGAAGCAGACCAAGAAAGTTGCAAGTCAAGAACACTTTTTTGAGTTCTGGAAATTTGATGTTATTTTTTAATGTTTTTTCTACATTTTCATGGAATCCACTTTTGAATGACTGTGTAATTGGATAGAAACTAAGTCAAGCTAATACTCTTTCAGTGGTTAATGCTCTTACTGGTGACTCTCAATGGTGATTCACAATTGTCTAATAAAATTAAATGACAAAAAAGGCAAAAGGCGTCTATTGTATTTCATAATTTCTTTTTAAAATGTTCATAGTATTTCCCATTGAATATTTCCCTTAGGAAATATGAGCTTTGTACTCCCTTGCAATTGACATCTTTAATGGTTGCAAGGGAGAGAAAATCCACTTCCACTTGGAGAAATGATCAAATTGGTGCAAATGCAGGGCAGGTTTAGAACTATTATTTGATTTTAGTCTTCCTGATTGATTAGAATCATAAATAAAAATGTCACTTAAGTTAAATCTTTGCAGCATTTATTGCAATACTGTTGCTTGGGTCACAACTGAGACATTGCAGTGTGGAGAAGCCTTATTTATAACTTACCTGTACCAAATACAAATACTCAAGAAACTGAAAAGGTCAGACTAAAGATAGTCAAAGGACATTTTGGTTTGGGAGCAACAGGACAACACAAGCATGGCCTGGGGACACCAAAGATGCTCAGCCTTTGATCCAACCCTAATTTTCATGAGAACCAGAATCACCTGCTTCGTTTTTCAGGCAGGATCCACCAATGAAATGCCCAATGGATGAAACTGCTGTCAAGAATGTATATCCACAAGGTCACCAATTTTAACATAATTATGTATCAGAGGAAAACATTTCAGCCAGGAACTTAGTGAGGGTCATGCTGGCCAACGCAGAGCTGCACACTTTAAACCAAGGTCACTGCCAGCCCTCTCAGAGCCAGAGCCTGCATCAGTGACATTTCCATGCCACAAACAATGTTAAAAATAAATACAGCTACCACGCAACATATCTCTGTGCCCCCTTCCCCACAGCAGATCTGGTTCCCATGGCAGTGAAACCACCTTCACCTGCTGTTTGGTAGCACATCCCCCTTGTACCACCCCCGCCCTGGCACGCCCCAAACACATCCAATGTGCAAACTCTGGCAGCTTTGTTAAAATTAACAGCCCGGGGGCTGGAGGGATGTAAACTCAAGCCTCCTCTCCCGGATGTGGATCACTGATAACCCTCCCCGAGCTCGAGCAAACAAACAAACGCAAGAAATGCCAGCCATGTGTCACGGAGTTACTTCTTCACGTAACCATGGCAAAGTGTGGGCAGCTAAGCAAAACCGTGATCATTTGGAATGGTTTAAAATATTCTCATTGTCATGAGGGAGGCCAACGGATGGCCAAAACTCAAAGAGGGTCATTGTCATGAGGGAGGCCAACGGATGGCCAAAACCCAAAGAGGGTTTAGACCAACCATGTGATCCAGAATTAGGGACCAAACTGGGGTTGGTGTTTCTCTTTGCATTGGACCTTGTCAGAAAATATCAATCTAATGAGAAAATTCAAAATTATATTTCATTTTTACACAACTCCTTTCCCTTTATTCCCCAGGATCTAAATCTCTAAGCACCTAGGACCATGATATCAAAGTAAAAGGGACACAGTCCAAGTCCTTTTTTCCCCTCTTTAAATTTGGGGCATAAAAAGTCATCATGGGCATCCTGTTGGCTCTCTGGGCATTTCTACATACCTAAGCCAATGATGACACATTTAGGAAAATGTTCCTATGAAAATTTTGCTGGTTAGCAGCTATTACTGTTAGGAAGTCTAATGGTAAACTAACGCTTAGTGTAATATAGCTGCACATTTTTATGGCTTCTTGAAAACCTCTTAGTAGCTCATCTGAGCCATGATTTTTCCATACTATTTCTATTTTAATAACAGTGTCTCCACACCAGCTGACAACTTTCTCATGTTTTATTTTTCCCCTCTGTGTTGCAACACGACCAAGGTTATTGCAAACTGCCATACTCTTCCGGGTCTTTTTTCATCCCTCTTATCTAATATTACTCATCTATTACAGCTGCAAAGCTACATCAGTAAAGCAGACAGCTATGCAACTGCAGCGCAGCAGAAAGAACTTAAACTTATGTACCATGAGGGTTCTTTGGATTTTTTTTTTTTTTTGACGGAAAGATGAGTAAAGCAGAGACACAGGTGCCTGCTGCCACTTGAGAAAATTGTGGCCTTTCTCTCGGCTCTGTTGAGTCATTCTGAACCGCAGGACTCACGGACATTTGGCTGTGTGGGCCCTGCTCAACAGCATTCCGAGGAGCAAAAATGGCTGAATGGCATCCATATGGCTGACAGCTTGCCATGACGAGCAGCCAGCTAAACAATTTGTCAGCAGAGGAGGGCAAAAAATACATTCTGAATATAACTCTTTCAACATATTCATTTAGGAGGAGTAGGTAGTTATCCAACATGCTGTACGTTCATCTGGTGGAGAATAACTACCAATAAAGCCCATTGTTTTCTGTATGTGCAATACCTGAATAGTTTGAGGGAGTTGTCATCATGATAAGACCTATAGCCAGAAACTGAAAATAGTGATGTGACTTACAGGGTGCTGAGCTGTTGGTATAAAATCAGTAGACTGGACGTAGAGAATAACGTCACTGGAGTGAAAATACTGAATACAAAATAGGAACCTAAAATTTTGCACCCTTTAAGTCTTTCAAGAGATTGTTTCCATCTTGTATAATGAGTCCTTGTATGCACAGCGTGTTTATATAACTCAATATCAGCCTTGATGCCTCAAATGTCTTCATTCATCAAAAATCTTTGTCTAAGATTATACCTGCCCTGCCTTCTCACTTATAAACATGCACAGTCCATCTGAAAATGTTACCAGTCTTTATTTTCTCTGGCTCAGTCAGTCCCCCACATCTCTTCCTCTCAATTATCTTTGAGCAAACTGGAGGTATGCAAAACACTTAAACAAAAGTAAGGTAACACTGGCCAACCTCCTCCCTATCTCTTTTCTCCCTCCACCCCAAGATCCCTGTGTCTTAACCATTATTTATGGGGGAAAAACAAGGTGGAATTCTTCAGGGATGTCTGTGATATGGAAGTAGTAATAGCACCTATGGGAACAATATTATCTTTATTATTTTATCAACTCTGAGCTAGAGGGTGATCAGCACTAACAATCACTCAAAAAAAAAAAGACAGAAATAAATCGAGTAGAAGTTATCGAAGAAGTAAAAGTGATATATTCATTCTTCTATCGTATTTCCTTCATAGAACGCTATCCTTCTATTTATTAATCCTATCCCTTAATTATAATAGAAGGGGAACCTGCAAATTAGAATGCTTGACAGAGTGAGTTATACTTCCTCTTCTCCATACAACACTCTGCATTAAGGACCTCTCATTTCTAGTGCAATAGCCTTCCAAGTCACAGTATTTTTAAAAAAGGTCTGACTTTCATTGTGGAGATATTTGATACAAAATTTTACACACACAAGTAATTGCAGACATAGTTTTGCTCTATTCAGCAATCATTTTGAGGCCCATTTTAAAATAATCGGTTGACCTATTACTTGTTGCCTTTGTAGTCAAGTAACTAATGCTAGGTGACCAAATTTCACAGATCTGATCCAAAAATGTCATTACCCAGCTCATTAGTATTTCCAAGGGTATGCCACATAAGTCCCAGAGATGCCACTAAGAAAGTCAAGCTTTTGCTACCAATGTGCTTGCTACCAATGTGCTTGTCACAGTGCAGTACATCAAGGGAATTGTGCTGGCACTGATTAAATGTGAATTTGTGCAGGATTTGCTTTTAGTACAAGTCATAACAAAGGCACAAAAGTACAGGTACAGAAGAAGTGTCACAGAATGGTCAAGGTTGGAAGGGAATTTCAGAGTTCCTCACCCAAGAAGGGCCACCAGGTCCAGACAGCTTTTGAACACCACCAAGAATGGATATTCCTCAACATCTCTGGGAAACCTGAGACTTCATAGCGAGTAAATGTCTCCTGATGCTCGGGAGGAATCTCCCGTGTTGCAGTTTGTGCCCATTGCATTTGTCCTGTCCCTGGGCACCTCTCAAAAGAGCATGCCTCCACCTCCTTTACCTCCTCGCTTCAGATAATAAATATCAGTGGATAAACCACGTATGAGGTTCCCTACACTGTCTCTTCTCCAGGCTGAACAGCCTCAGCTTTCTCAGCCTTTCCTCATAGGAGAGGTGCTCCAGCTCCTTAATCATTTTAGTGGCCTTTTACTGGATTGTCTCCAGTAGCTTCATCTCTTTTGTACTGAGAAAAAGTACAGAAAAATGATGCAAAAGTTTTGATTTAAAAAAAAAAAAAGCAATTTCTAATGCTAATTTCAGACTAACAACATTAGAAGAAGAATTAGGTTTTTAAATCAGCCTCTGAATAACAGATGAAATCAAGGGAAAAAGTCATCCAGAGTCAAATGAGAAGAATATTTACTGTAACAGATAAAAATGTCCCTTCAGTAGTAATGGGTAAGCTTTCGAAGAAGTGGAAGAATGTTTTAGGCATATATTCATGATTACTAAGAATAATTATTTAGCTTCTTGATACATTTGCCATATTCTTATTCTTTTAGTCTTCACTCTGTTTCCTCATACAGATTATTAAAGACAACAAAATCAGTTACCTCTGAACCTTCAAAAACCAAATTCAAATCCAGTAAAACACATAAGTGCAAGTCTAGACCAGCTAAAAATCCCTCTATAACTTTGCACATGCACATTTCCATGTTTTACACAAGGACCCAGATCAGTTTCTTGTTTTCAGACATTAGATATGCAAGAATGGCCTTAATTAATTACTTAATGCAGTATCTAATTGCTACTAGATGTCCAAGTTTTATATAGAGGTTATTTCACTTCCTTGCAACGTTCTCCCAGCACTTGGGTTTTCACTGATTTGTGCTGCATATTCTGCTTATTCATTAAATCAAAGCATGTGACTTTTAGAAGACAAGGATCTCTTATTTTTCTGAAGTGCAGGGGTTTGAAAACACAGAACATGTGTTACTCATCAGCAGTAGTAGAAAAGAATATTTGAAATTCTCCCTTTTTATTTGTCCCTAAGACAACACATGTAAACTCTTTCTCATTTGCTTTGCAACACATAGATATGCAACAGCAAAAATGTTTTTGCAGTTAGTCACTATTTAACAAATGGCAGATATTAATTCCAAATACTTTCAGAGCATCACATAGCCATAAATAGATTTAAAAGTTATGCAGAAATATCCGTGACCACAATAAATTCTCTAGCAAAGTTCTGAAACAGCATTAAGCACCGTGGGAACAAGAGAGTACAGGTGATTCTTGACTGAGATCACAAGAAACAGAAGGAGCTGTGTGTGGCACTTGTTAACAGCAATCAATGTCCAAACATATAGAAAAATTTGTCTTCAAAGGAGCAGTTTAGGGTGGATACTTCTCAGCAGTGCACAAGCAAAGAAGCCTGCTGCCTAAGCTGAATTTATCAATCTCATCCTCAACTACAATAGAACAGAAATAATCTTGGTCTCCACCTGTACCTTTAGGCAGCTGCTCCCAGTAGGTTCGGATTTAGTTGAAAAAGCAAAACAACAAAGGTATCCATAGTCAAGGCTGGTAGATGTTTGCTTGGGGACCTCCCCAAAAATACATATAAATTTCGCACAGTAGGTACAGAACTATCAAATTCCAAATGCCACGGGTATCAATGACCCAGAAGGATTTCTTCAGTGACCTACATGAATGATAACACTTCAGTTACTGGGATTTTTTTTTTCTTTAAAAAAAAAAAATGAAGGAATATAAAACATTATTTTAAAAAGGCAACATGCATCTCAAAAGACATGTTCTTCCAGTCTCGAAATTTCCACAATGGATGAATTTGGACTTGTTTTTATTTTGAGATGCATTCTGAGTGCCTAAACACAAGGAAAAACTCTATAATAGACAATTTTTTTTTTTACTCTCTGAGGTCTCCTTTCACAGGAGTAGTCAGACAGTGGAAGTACACATTCATTTCTATGGAGGCTGAAGACCTGGAGCTCTTTACAGGACAAGGAAATTTAACATCCCTATATAAGGCAAGTCAGGGCTGCTTATGCTTTGTTATCAGTGAAAGGCACCTTGTAAGGCAATTCTTCTGCTACTCTACAGCTATCATTTTGCTGGAAGACTTATTAAATCAAAATTGAACCTGAAGTGTCTCTACAATCTGTGAAACTACAGAGACAGTTCTATTTCCACAAGTGCTCTAAGAGTCTTCTGGAAAACCAAGCTAAATGTTTAAATCACTGATGTTAGTCTGAATTAATTTGTTAACCTATTCAATTAAATTAGGCTGCTTTTATGCCCATAGTTATACACTGAGCATCAGGGAAACATTTCTATGCTGCCTACAGCATGCTTAAAGGAAAAATTCACATAAGATTGAGGCACAAGGCTTTTTTACAGCTTTTTCCTCCTCATCCCTCCTCCACACCATCCCTTCTTCTTGAAGCACAATAGGCCATCAGTTCAGACCGACTTATTCTTTTGCTACACGAGCCTCACTGAGCTGGTCCCATGTGAGAATGTGAAGATAATAGGAAAAGGAACGATAAAAATTAATCTCCTTGTTATAGTCCACAAGGGGGAAGTTTGCACTTGGAGATGCTTCCCTAGCCCTCTTTTCATCTTTGCTCCTACTATGGTAAACAAAGGTCTGAAAACCAAGTAAATTTGTGTGTAAATCAGAACCAAGGAGGTCTGACCCTGTAAAGATTTGTGGTTCAATTAAACAACCAGCTGTTAATTAACCAGGTAATCCCCAACTCCCTGTCCTCCTCCCTGCCAGTCTCCCCAACAACTCGCTCTTACTTGCTTGTTGTCACTCTTGGTCACTGACAAGAAACTTGTGGCCACATGGTCATCTTATTTATCCACGTCAGAGTTGGCCTGGCCTAGAAATGATTCATTTTGACCCAGATTAGCAGGTGGCTCTGGTGACCACAGAGCCACAGGATTGTGAGAGCAGAGAAACAGAGGAAGCAGCAATGCATGGCCTCTTCTCTCCAGGAACAGCCCACGTTTTTCTTGAGGCTAAGCTAAGCTGGAAACCGTAAATATACCTGAAATATCTGACCTTTTGTCAAAATTTGTTAATGTCAACCCATAGACTGAAAATATGAGGTAGGAGCCTCAGACATGATCAAAGAATCACAGAATATGCTGAGCTGGAAGAGACCCACAAGGACCATCAAGTCCAACTCTTGGCCCTGCACAGGACACCCCAAGAGTCAGACTCTGTGCCTCAGAGCATTGTCCAAATGCTTCTTGAACTCTGTCAGGCTTGGTGCTGTGACCACTTCCCCAGGCAGCCCATTCCAGTGCCCAGCCACCCTCTGGGTGAAGAGCCTTTCCCCAATATCCAACCTAAACCTCCCCTGACAACTTCTGGCCAGTCCCTCGAGCCTGTCCCTGGTCACCACAGAGGGAAGAGATCAGTGCCTGCCCCTCTTCTTCCCCTCATGAGGAAGCTGGAACTGCAATGAGGTCTCCCCTCAGCCTTCTCTTCTCCAGGCTGAACAGAACAAGTGACCTCAGCTGCTCCTGACACAGCTTTCCCTCAAGGCCCTTCACCCTCAGGAATGCAGAGGTTGCATCAGGCTAACAATGTTTTGTGCAAAAAAAATGTGAACGATTATTCTGCTGTCCCAGGACAATAAGAAAACCAGACTACGGACTGAAACTGCACATCACTGCTAGCTGGTATGACTTTTTAAATAAATCTAACAAGATAGGAACTTCTTGATACTTAACTGTTTGAATCAGAGCATTAAGAACTATGTATTTCTTGCTGCATGAAAAGAAAGTTTCTATAACTAAGAAATGCAAAAATATCATAAAAAACAAACTCTCGTCTAAAGACTAATAGATTTTGGTTTCTCAAATCATAGTAGTATGACCAAGGGACCAACTTCCCTGAGGAAAGGGAGCAGAAAAAAGACCTAAGTTCTGAAAGGCCATAGTTAGCAGTACCAAGCACATGAAAAGCCTAAATTGGAAATACCATCAGTTGCTTCACAGATAACAAAAAAAAACCCACCAAAAAAACACATTCATTAAGACTGAAAGTAAATGTATGGAATTTTGTTGAAAACAGGAAAGAAATTAATTTTTGGTCAACAAGTGTTTCTAAACTAGCTGGAGCAGTTTCTGGAGCAGTTAATTTCTTGGTCACTGAAAACATGTTTTTATTTTCAGCAGATGTTTTTTAGTTGTTCTGAACCTCACTATTTTGAAATTCAAGGAAAAACAGCAACCTGGTTTCCAAAACTCTTAGACAAGTTTCAATGTCATGAAATTTGTGATTCTTTAGCTTTGCCTTTTCACTTTTGAACTAACAGGCTACGATCAATTCAATATTTAAAGAGCTCCTCTGCAAAAGCAGACTGCAGACATTCTTACAGTATTTAACTTTAATGAAAGAAAATGTTCTCAGTGCAATTTATTGATTCCAGTAGTTGGGAAAACACCCAAATCACAAAACTTGTGATCAAAGCTGAAAAGAACATTTATAGGTTTGGGGATGTTTAAAATACTTGGTTTTATAAATGCTTTCACAAAGAAAGTACAAGTTGACTTATACTTGTACAAAGCCATCAAAGTTTTAACATCGCCACAATCAAATCAGAAGAGATAGACTGAACTGGTAACAAAAGCTATCTGTCCCAAAAGTTGGGCACCATTGGATATTGTGTTTTTGTGACTTATTAGAGAAAACTGATCCCTGAAACTGCTTCCAGAACACCTGCATTTGCATATGAAATTAAGGTTTCTTTCAAAGAAACTTGAACATCCCTGAAAATATCCTTCCTATGAGTTCTATAAGCTATTACACTTTCTAAGTTACACCTCATAGAGACAATATATTAACTATCTTGACTCCAGTTGTTTGGAATGGGGAAAGGAAAAGGCTATTGCCACTTCAAAATACTGAAAAATCTCCTTGCAAGCCCTATGGATTCCCAAATACCCAGTCACTGTTGTAGGCAGTCAATACAAATGACTCGCCTGGACAGAACCCTCAGCTCCAAAAGGTCTCTAAAACAGAGATGATGTTAAGAGCCCTTACTGCTGAAATCCAGGTGGGTTTGTTTCCTTTCTTCTAGAAACTATTTTTTCCCCATCACAAAATGTGATAAAATATATTCTAATCAAAAAGATATGCAGCTTCTTTTCCCTTTCTTTCACAACATAAAAGAAACATAGTGCTTTCTTTATGCTAAAAGATGAAAAAACATATATAATAAATATGTCTTCTTTAGGACAGGCAAGATAGTCTTTTCCTAAACTTCAGCAATGTTACTAACCTCTGTCAAGAGATGGCCAAATGGATTTTTCAGGAGTTAAAGGTTGTGTTTGAGACGTGCAGGTAAATTTATAATTAAGTCCATTCATGCTCAACAAACCACCCGTAATAGAGGCCACTAAACACTGTTGGCTGAATGTAAATTGAAATACATTGCTGCATTGCCAACATCATTTGAACCAACACTTGCCAGCGTTTTATCCATCAGAATACACCAAAACCAGCTTTGTAAAATGTAGAAAATGCCATAGAGGGGCCACCAGAGGGAGCGTCCCCAGCGCCATAAATGTGATCCAACCCAACAAAGTCTGGCCAGGAGTTGGACACAATTGAACATTACCATACTTTAATGAACAAAGTTGCAGGGTTCAAGGTGCAATCCAGCCTTCACTCTGACCTTTGCTTATACAATCCAAGGTGTTTGGGAAATCAGATTTCATTTATTCTTTCCTTTCCTGTTAAAGCAGAAAGAAAGCACCCTCCACCATGTATTTATCCATTCCTAACACAAATCTTCAAATTTTTAGAAGCAGTACTACAACAAATGGTGCTTATATATGAATAAAGCTATAAACAGCTGAGATTGCCATGGCAATACCTTGGCTCCCCAGTTTACATAAATCCTGGGTAACATTCTGACAAATCCCAAAAGAAGAATTTCAAAGGTAGCAAAGGTAGGACTCTTTGCCAAAAGAGATTTTGGGACAGCTGTGCACAAGGAACAACTGGAATTATTACTACTCATGCCTATCCCACTGGTGAAGTGAAGCCATTTAATCTCTGCTGAAGGCACCATTGGCTGACATTTATGACATTACAGCATAAATGTTAAATGCTGCAATTACATTTTACGCTGTTTATAGTTCTTGTGCATTGCTTTCATCTTCTGTTCTAATTCTCACACCCGAAGCTTCATTTTATTTTTAAAGACAAGGCTATCAATGGCATTTTCACAAATGTTTCAGCCACTCAAGTTCTTCTCTAGAAAAGCCCTATACCACATAACAACTATAAATTTATTATTCTCTCTGCCTTCCAAGAAAACCCCATATGCTCTAGACAGTAACTCCAAAAGGGGGGTTCAGGATTTGCTGCTACAACTGAAACACAAGCTTGATCTTCTGCTTTGTAGAATTTTTGATTTTGTTATTATATAAGACATCACACAAATTCCTTTAATTGTAACAGCAGTCATACACCCAGCATGATGGATGTCCTAAAGAACAGAGACCAATGAGCTTAAAATTTCTACAGAAAACCAGACAGTACCTACACATAGGATGAAGAGAAAATAGGAGCAAGGGGCAATATGTAAAAAGCTTATTAATACAAGGCTTCTCCACTCAATGAATAAATTAGAAGGAACAGACCGATGTATGTTACATTTCTGTCAAGATCATGAAGAAGATAGTAAAAAATAATCCCTTACCTGTAATAAAAATGAGAGCAATAAAGATATGGAGTGTGAAAACTCTCAGATCAAAGATTTATCCCTGGGAACAGCAATAAAACTAGGTACTGGAATTTAATTATGAAAGGGAAACATCTTGGACAACAAATTTATAGTGAGGTTCCAGCACACAATTTAAGAGACCATACTTTGTATCCCATAGAATTATCTCTACTCACCATAAATCAATAGTGGATGAAGTTTATGTAAGACCCAGTAAAGCTAAACAGAAAGCTACCACTGCTTTCCTGGGGTTACAAAGCAAGTCCTTAACTCAGAAACTTTCCTTAGATTTAGAGGAACAGCTGCACCTTTTTTTCTCCCAACGTATTCTCAAAGTATTAAAGGAGTGCATGCGAGAGAACTGCTGGCTTCTTTCCTTTTCAGAAGGTCTGATTAAAAAAAAGAACTATGACATAAAAATCAAGGTCATCTCACAAACCTACAAAATATGCTGGGAGTTGCAAAGCTTGGGGTTTTTTTCTAGATTTTAGGAATAGTGTTTCTTTTTATGACACTTTCACTCTGACCCATAGCATTTTATTCTATGAACAGCATAATTAAGAAGTGCTGAATTTCAGAACTCTGCATAAGAGTTTGGATTCATATTCACTCCTTTTGGACTTCTTCGATGGTGTTCTTAGGGACTCAAATTACAATTATGTACATGCTGAAAGAAATCTAAGGCTCTCTGGCAAATTTTTAAGCATTCAAAGGCCTGATGCTGCTCCCTGTTGACTTAGAGGAAAAATTCTATAAACTTTCATTGTATCTTTGAAATTAGACCTAAAATGAAGAATAATTTGCTCTTACATTACTGATGATTTCCAAATCATCATCAGCTTAAAACCAATGCAAAAAAACCCCACCTGTAATTTTTAATTAAACTCTATCTAAGCAAAGCATTGATGGCAAAGGGATAACAAATCTTAGCTTAATAAAGTGGGTATTTACTAATAGTTTCTGATTTTGCAACCTTTCCTTGCATATAACCCAGCCTGACTAGAGCTTGAGTACTTCATGAAATCAGACTGGATTTGAGCATATGCTTAAGCAGCATGTTGACACAGGCCTTGGGGATCTCTAAACAGGATTTATTATGGAACAATGCATTTATTTCACTTCTGCTGAAGAAAGATTTGTCTGTCGTGGAACACACTTCATTATGATCCACGAGAGGCTTTGGATGGTGTTCTGGTTGCTGTCCCTCCATTCACATTCCTCCTGGATTTCCATCTTATTAAGTTTTCACATTAAACTCTTCCCTAATCCAGTTTAAAGTAATGTAGTGTAAGTGGACAGCAAGCCAGTGACTTAAGTACTCAGTGAGGTGGGGAAAGGAAAGCAGAGCAGCTGTGCAGAACTCGACTGCATCACAACAGACGCATTTTTAGCTACTTTTTATCTTCTCTAATTATCCCTTACAGTATCATTCTAATTACCCAGCTACATGTCCTCAATGACAAGCACTTATAATCACACGGCTTAATTAAAACATAAGTGAAATACCTGTGGTGATAAAAACACCTCCAGGAAAAAAAAAAAAAGCCTTGAGTATAAAGGAAGTTCACTTTACATTTGCTACTAGAATCTCTCTCTATTTTTGCACCCTCACAGCAGAGTTTACATTGGTGCTCTGCAAGTTAAACTTGTATTTGTACTCAGTTACCACAAGGAATTTGGAATAATACTGCTATCCTCTTATGAGAAAAAAATCTCTTGGTTCCAAATTTTACTGACATTTTATTTAGTCACACATTTTTGTGCATAATCAGTCAACAACTGGTGAAACCAAGCAATTCAGTAGTAGTATTTTAGAGGTCCTTTGCACAAGTTACACATGGATCATGCAGGGAAGACAACCTTGGGCTGTCCAAAGTATTCGGGCTGATAAATATCTTTATCCCATGGCTGGCGTTTCAGAACAAAAATATGTGTTCCCCACATATGGGTCAAATCCAGGAAAGATGACTAAAGGACTGGAGCATCTCTCCTATGAAGAGAGGCTGTGAGAGCTGGGACTGTTCAGGCTGCAGAAGGCTCAAGGGGGAATATTATCAATATGTATAAATGAGGTGATGGAGGCAGACACCTCTCAGTAGCACAAATTGAAATACAGGAAATTCCACTTAAACAGAAGTAAAAAAACCCTTCACATTGCAAGGATGGTAGACACAGCATAGCCTCAGCAGCCTCTCGTCCACACTACCTAATCAAAGCTGGATGTCTGCATGGCTTAGCATCCATCCCTTCAAAAGTATGTAATGGTTCCTTTGAACTCTATGTTGAACTTTCTTTCCTTGTGACTTTTTGTTTTCTCTGTGTCCAGGCAGCTCTTATTCCTGACACATTCTCAGCAGTGTCTCATTCTGAAAATCTAATTAGCAATTCAGATAATACAGGAGAAGGTAGCTGCTATGTCATTATTTTTATCAGTTGATGGTGTTCTCTACAGATCCCGAGGATGTATCTTAAAGCTACAGCATACAACAAAAACTTACCATAAATCTGAAAGAAAAGAAAGGTAGAGTTTCCAGAAATCAGTACAGTATGCTTCTTATACAATTTACCTCGTTACACCAATTTTCAAACTGCATTTTACCTCTTCACTATTGTATGCATCTGTGCCTTTTCTACTTAAATTATTCAAATTCAGCATTGACTTAGAAACCCCTCGAAAATCAAGTCATTTAATACACTAGCAGGAACATTACAGGTTAAATTATGAATATGCATCCTTATAATTTGTTTCATTTCACATGTAGGCTTGCACAGATTTTAAGCGCTATTATAAGACTCTAGGAATTTAAATGAAATATTAATTAGAAAGCAATTACTGGATTTAGCAGCAGAGGGGCCTGGACAAGAGTTTGCACTAGGATTTGTTTCTAAGCCACAGGAGAAAAGGAGACTGATGGTGCCATCTGTTGGTCAATTTAAAATGGACATCGTTAATGGAGGTTTGTGGTCTCCCACACTGGAGGTAACTCCAGCAGGTTCACACCTGAACAGTTTTAATCGTGACTCTCACTGTTCTCAGTCCAGAGGTGTGTGAGGAGCACAGCAGAGCCACAACAGCCCGGCACAGCCAGGGAATTGGAGTTCTGCTCCAACACACACCGCTGTCCTTCAGAGATTTCTAGCAGCGGGGGTTTTTTGATGGTTACACCACATGCTCGGAGCAGATTTTCAGAGCGGGGCTTCCTTACTGGTTTAGCTTGGAGGAGAAGGGCACTCGATCCCACTGAGATCTCGGTGTTGGCCATGTGCTCCAGGAGCACGCGTGGCACACTGCAGTGGCTAAGGTTGGAAAACCATCCGAACCAACACAACCATGAAGACCTCCAGCATGTTCCCCGCTTGCGTGGTGCAACAGACAGCTCTCAGACTGCGGAGAGCTCACACAACAGCCCAAAGTACTTCTCACGCAACAGAAAAGGTCAGCTGGCACCCAGGTCATTACAGCTGCACTCTGAATGGCCATAGTAGCACCCATGGAAATGTTTGTGTTTTGGCTGTTTGCTTCACGCACCATTTTCCTGCCTCCCTCTTCGCACACCCCGTTACCTCCTGTGCCCTACCTCTATTCATTTCCACACACACTGAGAATCGTGTTGGCTCTTGCAGGAAATAAAGTTTTCTTTTCCTTTGAACAGTTTTGCTGACCAGATTCCCTCCCAATCAAATTTTTGGCCTTTGCTCCCTACCAAGCAGGTATTTTATTTGTAATGAAGTAGCAGGGATTTGGGGAAATGGAACGGGCTGTCGTGAGGCTGCCACAGCAAAATCACTTTCCAAATAGATGTTTTTAATCTTTGCATGGGAGAAAGGTGTGAAGAGCTCGGCCAGTAAAGGAATATTCAAATCCAGCCATCCATAGAGGCTGTTGGCACAGTCATAGACATCATGTCTCACAGACAGGCAACCACAGTCTGATTGCATTTCAGAATTAAATACAAAAAAGCCCATTCGGTTGGCCATGAGAGCATAAGTCATGTCTGTGTCCAGACGTGGACCGTGGACAATTTCAGCACTCAACTCAGGAAACCATGAGGAGTAAAGGTGTAGTCAGCACTTCTCACACACTTTCTGAACACTGTGGACTTGTGGATGTCTTCTGGAGACTTTGATCAGACTTCTCCCATGAGACAATTGCCCATCACAAAGTGGTTGGCTGCCAACCACTGGGAGTGGTGGTTCACTATGCTCTGTAGGACCAGTCTTTTAAATCCAGAAACAGATTCATGGAATTGCATCTTATGATGCTCCAGCTCTGGTGCCAGGTCACAGGAGACAGCATTGACTGGGCTCTTTAGCCTCAAGTTCTGCACTCAGTGCTGTTTTCCCCACATCCCCAGGACTGAGTTCATTGCCCAAGCCCACAGTGTCCTGCCAGATGAGGACGCGGCAGTCTCTTGGCAAAGACTTCCAGACTGTCAGTGTCCACCAGACAACAGGACATCTGAGATGGAGAGAATAATTTCCTGAGGTGGGGGACCTTCCCAGATGAACTGCCAAAGCCTCAGAAGCGTTTCTGCAGACTACACATCTGTTTGCCCAGTGCCAAGCCTCAGCATCAGAAGGTGTTGAGTAGCACCACGGTGTGCTTTCTAAAGATGCAGGAAGAGAAGCACAGCAACAACAAAAGGAAGAACAGAAATAAAATTTGGGTTGCGTGGGCATACAACCCACATACACATATATAATTGCAGCCAAACATTATTTCTCTACCATGCAGGAATTAAAAGATTAAAGAGCTAATGAATATGCTGGCAGCAAGTAGGAGCAATAATAGGCTTAGGTAGGATGCTGGGCAACAGCATGATATGAGGACTGAGGCTCTTTTACAGATTTAATGTCAAGGACATCACTTTTGAAATGCATTTACATATTTAGATTTACCATTGGTCTCTGTTCTCTTTTTCTATCCACAGCCAATTTTTGCAGCTAAGCCATTGACCAAGGGTATAGACAGGGAGGAGGGTGGAAAGGTGGTGATTAGTAAGGGAATAAAACAGACATTAATAGGTTATGAATTTCATGTCCATCCACAAAAAAAAAAAAAGTTGATTTCTCCCTAAGTCCAATACCTTTTCAGTGACTACTAGCATGCTCGTGTATATAAAATGACGTCCTTGCAGAAAGAGGGGGAGGAAATCACTCTACAAAACTTCCTCTTTGAATGTATATGAAGCAAATAACTCTAAAATATTAGTTTTGAATTCTCGACTCAAAATAACAAAGTGCAAGAGAGCACAGCAGCATGTTACACTCCACAACAGCTTTTAGTAAAGTCATCAAAGGATATAAAGGACTGGAAAAGTATTTTCATAGTTTCACCAAATTCTGTTTGTTCTCCATAAGAATCTGACCTCTTCGATTTGCCATAGCAAACGTTACTAAGCATTTTTTTCTTTCTTCAACTTATTTAAATAAGGAGTAGCATAACTAAAGAGGGTGGGGGACAGAGACAAGGAAGGAAAGGAGCTTTAGGCAATTGAATTTTCCAAAGTGTTTGGAGAGATAATTGGAAAATGGATTGAAAATGCTGCCAATCACCTTAATAGATGCAAAAATCACAGGAGATACTCCTGTGGGACACCAGAAAAGAACTTTACTCTATTTGTTTCCACTGAAAAGAAATTTCAGGCTACACCAAAATTTCATTAAACTCCATTAGACCCCATGTATGTTCCCAATCATACTGCTAATTATTACAATCATTATTATCTTCTAGTGCACAGGAAAACATTAAAATGTAAACACAAACCCACTCTGAATGAAAACACTAAGAATTCTGTAGTGTGAAAACTTCCCTGATGCTGAGACAATCACAGCAGTTAAAAAAAAGAAAAAAAATAATGGCAAAACAGATTGTCTGTATTATTTCACTATTTCTTTACAATTTTTCCCTCAGATTCATGGTGTAAGATTGTTCCAAGTCTCTGGTAAATCTTCACTTTTCCAGTGCCTAGAGGACACTTTTCACCAACTACAGAACCACTATTTTTTCTTGCATCTCTGCATACACTGAAACCAGGGATATGAGATTCAAACAATGTTACAGATACTACCACAGTGTTTTGAATTTAATAAGAATTGGGGAAATTTTAAGAGGTTTTTCTTTTCCTTTTAAGTTTTATAAATAGAAAAAAAATATGAATTAAGAAAAACAATTGTGTTAAGCACCTACATAAAATGATCAAGCAGTCTATCTTTTATCAATTCATTTCTTTTGCTATGCAGTTTACCTTCACTTACTATTTGGAATTCACCATCATATATTTGGATTAGTCTTCTCTGGCTAAGTATCAAAAAGAAGGAATAAGCATCACAAAGAAATAGACCTTCCACCCTAATTGCTATGTTTTTCGAAATAAATATTATAGAAAACAGGGAAGGAAATGGATAATATGCTGATCACGTCCAGCTGAAATTGTAGGAATTGAATTCAGCAAAGTGGCAGCATGGAAACTTGCATAGGATAACTGTTAATTTTCAGAAGAGCAAGTGGCTCACCAGGTATGTACGGGAGTCTTGACTTAAAGGATAGTTTTCTCTAAGCCCTCGCTGACAGTTAGCACAAGCCACATTTGTCAGTAAAAGCAAACCATGGCACATCCTGCTCTTTATTCAGCTTCTGTAATCCTGTCTCAAGCCTTTGGTGCACATCAAGAAGAGGAGTGCATTTATATGCCAGACTGACACATTGTACAGGAAAACATTGTACTGAGCTGTCATTCCTCATATGCAAAAATGAAACACGAGATTTACTACTGCCACCCTCAGTGACCTAGAGTAGAGCAACCCCAGCAGCGGGTGGTTTAGCTGTTTTGATTTAGCTCTTCTCTAGGAAACTCACATAAAGCCCATTTTGCACGTCTAAATCTTCAACGCAACGGTGCCGAGTAAAACTGCAGAGCAAAACAGGGCTCCGGTGTCTGAGCACTGAAGATGCTCAGAGTGAAACGGGCAGAGATGTGATCCAGGATCACAGGAGTGATGGAGGAGCACACAAAACCCTGGCAAACACCGGGCTGTGTGTTTGCTGTCTGACAACAGCACACAAACCCACTGCAGACTAGCACATTTCTGGGCTCAGGCAGAAGCTGTTTGGCTGCCACAGAACAAAAAAGGCAGAAGCACACATATGTACAAAGAGACCCATAGAATCCAGTCCCCCCTCTCCAACGGCAGTTTGAATGCCATCAGCTTAGTTTAATTTTTAATTAGATTTTACTGTAACAAACACCATAGATTGTGCTACAGCTTGCATACATGAGTACTGCTGCCAAGACTGCTAATAAAATATTATGTCTTTTCACGATTTAGATAATCACAAATCTGCCCTTTTCGTTCAGCCAAAACCCATTCTTAAAATTCAGAATGAAAGGTTGTTTTAAGTTGATGAAATAGGCAAGATAATTGCAGAAACAGCTCATTTCTCTCAGAGATGATAAAAAAGATACTATGACCATCCCTCACCCACAAAATCCTATTTATTATTGCCTGGGACATTTGCACAAATGTTGGAATGCAGCTTTATGATGCCTTTTTTTTTTACCATGCTGTTACATCCTCTTACACACAGTGTTTTGAAACATATTCACGTTAGACCCTTTTGTCTTCTACATAGAATATTTATGGAAGATTTTTACTGCAAGTCATAAATTAATTAATAATGGTAGACTGTAATACCAAGAGCCAAAAAACAGCCCCCATAAAACACTACCTTCTCAAAGAAGTTAATGCTGCTCCTTTAGACAAGACACCAACCTATCAGAGATGATATTTCTGTTCTGAAAGAGATTGCTTAGAGCACCTATGGGGTTGTTTTTATACGTTCAGAATCTTCGACATAATGATACACTCCATAAAGGACATCTGAATAAAATAAGGAACTAATTTGGACATGTTATTACCCAGTCATAAGCTGGACCTCGTGTCTTTCTTAATGGCAAGGAGAAACTTTGTTTCTGAGGTATTGAAATAGCTTTGTAAAGTAATTTTCTGAAGCTGCCATTTTTCAAATGTCATACAGATCCTTTATAGAAGGACAGTGGTTTCCAGATAATAATAGCTACTTTTGTCTTTCCTTCAAAGTATACATTTTAGTTGCCCGCTAAATGCTGAAGTTATATAGTCCTCTTTCAGATAACTACTTAGGACAATTACATTTATTTGCAAACTATCATATATTACTTGCTTGATGCAACTTATATCAATATTAAGGATATTTTATATGCTGATGCATAGGGGATTTTTGGTAATATAATCAGTTTTAAATGTAAGATGACATCACAGTACAAAACACTGATTAACTGGTTATATTTAGAACTACATCAGTTTAAAAACTGGGGTTTTTTTCAAATATAAAATGTTTCTTTCATTGAGTTAATATAACAAAGAGGTGGATTTGGGGATTTGGGGTGGGTTTGTTGGTTTTGGGTTTTTTTTAAATTGTCAGTGCTTTGCTGAGGTGATTAATAACTTTTATAACCACTCTTGGGGCTTATGGATGCCTACACAGATCCGCTTTTCTTTAGTGGGATGGAAAACACAAGAGAGCTGGGATTGTTCACCCTGGAGATGTGAAGGCTCCAGGAAGACCAACTGGCAGCCTTCCAGTGCCTGAAGGGGGCCTGCACAAAAGCTGGAGAAGGACTTTTCCCAAGGGCATGTAGTGATAGGACAAGGGGAATGGCATTAAGCCGAAAGAGGGCAGGTTTAAATTAGATATTAGAAAGAAATTCTTTATTGTGAGATTGGTGAGGCACTGGCACAGGTTGCCCAGAGAAGCTGNATGCCCCACCAAGTGCTCAAGGCCAGCTTGGATGGGGCTCTGAGCAACCTGATCTAGTGGAAAATGTTCCTGCCCATGGAAAGGAGGTCGGAAGGAGATGATCTTTAAGGTCTCTTCCAACCCAAACCATTCTATGATTCTAGATCCAAAAATTGAGTTAAAAAATTTGTCATATTCACTGGTTTTAAATTGGCTGTAGAACTTCAAGACAAATGAAATTTATGATTTTTTTTCATTTACAGAAGAATTTTTTAAAATAAAATATTCACAAAACAAACCCTCACAATTTTCCGGATGTATTCATTTAGAGGACAAGATTCTCTTCCAGCTTCCACCAATCTAAATTAGAACAACTGAAATTAAACCAAATGGCAGAATTGTAACAAAGGCATAAATGAAAAAGGCTGTTAATTTTACCGCCACAGCCTTCAGAAAACTGGAGACAACACAAGAAACACAGAACGTGTGAAAAGCCCTGCATAATACTTCATCTTCCCACCAGCCAAGGGCGCAATCTCAGCAGTGCTCTGAGGAGTGAGCTCTGCAGCATCTATTACTCCAGCACTTGAGAAAATCCACGCGTCTCAAATCATGCACTATCCCAGATGCCAGTAATTAACAGAGGTAACTGTTTTATCCAGACCTCTGTGGGCATGAAAACGTGCACTTGTCTAGGAAAGCTAACTCTGGGCAAACAACTCTGTTTCAAGCTGGATGGAGGTAGCACAAGGGTTAAGAAAAACTTTACCAGCCGCTGTTGTATTGGAGCAATCACTGTAATGCCAGTGCTCTGGGCAATGACAATCTGTTAGGTCTTTTCTAAACCCAGCACAAGCATTTGTAATGCAAATGTTAGCACGCTGAATATATCACACTGTTCCCGCATCCATTGATACCAGGAGGGGAGGAATCACATGGCCCCATCCTTCCTCTTCAGCAGCTTGCTCCCTTTAGCTCTTGTTTACTTCCCTGTGTTTAATGTAGTTCTAAATGTCATTAAGCACAGTGCTTGCTGTTCAGGACTACTTATAGCATGTTAACCTATTTTCTCCCCTTTCATGTGATTTTTAACTCGGTTTTGTTGAGCTGTGTTCATGGTACCCTGAGTGCAGCACTCTGTGAACAATCCTCCTGTTTGGAAATTGGGAACAGGAATAACGGCCAAGAGTTGTGAGAAATTTATGGCTCGATTTCCTTGGAATCTGTACACTTGGTAAAGTACTTAGAAAAACTGGGAAACGGGGTCTCCAGCTGAGAAAGGTTCAAGGTTAAAGAAGAATGGTATAAAGGGAAAATTATCATTTGATGTTGCCATTCAGTTGGCTGCGCAAACTATATAGATAAATAATATGCATACAGCCTTTTGAGTGCACCACCAACTCATTAGCACTGCCTCACAACCATTTTTTGCTTAGAAGCCACCATAAGAATTTTACCTCAAAAGTGTTGAGCACCTGCAAAACCAACTTAAGCCCACCAAAGAGCTTATTTTCCTGACTGACTTTTTGTGGATGTGCTAGAAACAGGCTTCAAGTTTGCTCAGGTATCTGTAGTACAAACTGGAAACAAACTGGAAAGAGTTACATAAAAATATCTATGGTTTTTTTCCTGACAAAAATCACTCCACTTACAGCTCACCTCTCAGGAATAAAAGATGTGAATACAATTACTTATCTTGGAAGAAATTAGCAGAGACAAATATATGAAGTGTATTAGTCACATTCAACAGTTTAAGTCAGTTTTGATGGCCAAAAACGAAGAGAAAACTAATTTTTCAACTCTTATAAACAGAAAACTAATTTTTCAACCCTTATTTCTCCTTTCCTTTACATGCATATTTGAAAACTAGGAACCCACCAAATATTCAAGGTCATAGCCGTGTTCTGTCAAGATAGACACATCTGTAAGAGTAGTAGGCATGAGATCAAATTTCAGGGCTTTTTTGCACAAATACTGAGATGGAGCTCACAGCTTCTCACTTCTAGGTCTACAGAGACAAGATAGTGATATGTGATATGACCTAAAAATTACACTGGAGAACCGGCCATGACATGTATGTGAGCTGAACAGAACACGAGAAAAAGGTGCTAAGTGGTCTGCGAAGAGGGTGAACTTCCATATAGTTAAAAGGTCTACAAAAGTCTCACAGGAAATACAGCATAGAAAAGAAATGTGGGAACTGATCTTGCCCAACCCCAATCTTCAGTAGCGGAAGAAATTCCCATGCCAAGTGGTGTATTTGCAAAGCAGTAGGAACTCACAATCCCTTTGAATTAGCACACGTCCATTGGACTGAGCATGGCATTAATAAAAAGTGAAACAGCAATGAAAAGCAGTTTTACCTGACACACTAACTTAAATTTTATTTCTGTCCCTACGCATTTACTAGTTTAAGAAATCATTGCTTTTAAACATGAAGACAGAAAGTGTGAAGACCTATGAATACATTTTCAACAGTACCTATCACCAGAGCTATTCACAAAATCTGAAATATTTAACAGTGAAGATTAAACTGATACAACCTTCAAACACAGACATAAGTAAAGCTGGAAAAAGTTTTATCTTCAAAACAGAAATAAGAGACTATTTACCATTATACCATATGACTGAAGAGCTATTTTTGTTGATACAGTAAATTAACAACTTGAAGACATAAGTCTTGTTTGACTGAACATCACCTGTCCCTGCAATAGACTCATGCACCTAATCAGGTGATTATTATGAAAATCTAACATTACATGTAAAGGGCTCCAATGATCAAATGAAGCTCTATTTCTCAAATTCTCTCACTGACAAACAAGGACTCACAGAAACATTCCTGGTTCTATTCAAGTGATCTCCAAGCATGCAAGTCACTAAGAATCACTATTCTTCATCTACCTGGCTGCATATACTGAAAACAAAATGAAAAACAGCCATGAAAACCCTAGCTATGGGTTAGGCAGGACATTTATCTTGCACTTTGTAGAGTAAAATAGTTGAACTTGTCAAAAACTACCTTAGAGGAAAAGAAATTTTAGAATGGATAGCATGTAGCAACTTTCCTTATTGCATTTCTAAATGTATAGAACAATTCCATTTTGAATGGACACAAACAAATTATTAATACTTTAAAACAATAAGGTTCACATCTCTTCCTCAGAGTATTTATTTAACGTTATCATCATTTCTTAGGGGGAAAAAAAACCCAAAAAGATACAATTCTATTTAGTATACCAACGACATTAGAAGGGAAGTCCTATTGAAGGACTAACTCTCCTTAATGCCCTTATTCTCCCTTCATTATGCCACTGATGTCCCATGACAACAACATTAATTTGACATGGATGAGTTATGACCCAATGTTTCTTGCACAACTCTCAGGAAGCCTAAGGCAGGGTTTTTCGGCTTTGGGTATTGGGGCCAGAAGGACCACGCAGAAAACCAGTGCAATAGAAGGAGCAATTAAGCTACAGGTTGTTTTGCTGTAAGCAGTTAACCAGCTGTGCCTAATAAATTATTTGATTATACAACATCCTATAGCTTTGACATCGATTGTAACCATGCATAAAACTAACATTCAGCGGCTCCGTGTATTTGCTTGTGTGATTATAACTTTAGCTCCTCCTGGTACTCATTAGTGCACCCTGGCAATCCAAATCACCACTGGGTTTTCCATACCAAAGGTCAGCATGCTCAAAGCACCTCAAAAACGTGGACTAGAATATAACAGTCTTGAGAAGGAGGTGGGAGAGGATTGCTATTACTGTTTGCTGCTGAGAAACAAGGCCACTCTCAGCCAGAGCAGAAATGAGTAAGTGGGGGAAACTGAGGCACATATACATCGTATGTGTGTATATTTACAGTGGACACGCACACAGGCGCACACACAAAAGACAATCAACAAAGGCATGCAAGAAATTCCTGAACTAGAAGCCTGATTTATTATTTATTTAGTAGGTAGAATTCCATGCTAATGTACACAGCTTGCTTCTGGCACTTGCACCACCTTCCTCAGCAGCTCTCCACTATTTCTGTTGCCATTGCTTCCTGCTTGGGAGCTGTAACTATGGAGTTCACATTCCCAGTCCAGCACTGACTCCATGCTACTCTGCGTCCTCACAAAAGAAAGTGGAATTTGCTCTGTGCAAGGTCTTGCACAAACTTGAATTTTAAAAAAAAATCACTGTAAAATAGCCTTCGCATCACTGCGAGTCTGAAGAGTTTCCCCTCATCGTGACAACCATTTCCTAAAAAATGCTGGCATGTGAATCCTCTGCATCTCCTCATGTGGCCACAAAGAAGTGTGGACCCTGTCATTGTTCTCCAGCTGAATGTCCCAGTCCTCCAGCAAGGACTCACGAATTGTCAAGATGACTCAGAGGACCATCACACATCACATATAACAAAGCAGTGAATTAAGCACATCTCCAAAAAATTCAGACAGCAATTCATAAACTATTAAATGGAAGATTATAATAACAAATAGATGAATTCAGTCCTCCATGGATAATACATGTACAAAAATGCTAATCTTTGAGGCTAAATTATTCACAACGAATGAGTCAATCAGCCCTATTCCCTCATAGACCACTATTTCCGGGAGCTATTTATAAGAGAGACAAAATTGATGTGCTTGTATCATCTATTTCTGTACAAGGGGAAAGTGCATGATAATCCTCTTTTTATTCCCTTTATTAAGGCATTCCATGAATGCAAACGGCAACAAAAACCGCAAGAACCATCTGTAATTGATCCTGCAGTGACAGCTAAACTGCAAGTTGGTGGATTTGGCCAACATTACAAATTTTCTTGGTTCCGATCAGGCACTTAATAATGAAATACCTCATTTATTAAGTGATATAGTCAGCAGAACTCTGAACAAAACAGCTCATGCCAGAATGCTGCCACTCTCTTGTAAAATACCTGGTATACAGGGACTATTCTTTAAACCAAAATATCTCATTCCCAGGAGCAGCTACAATTGGAAATCACTGCTGCAAAAAAAACCACATCACACAGATTTCTCTTCCTTAACTCCCCAGCCAGCTGCATTTCCCCAAGCCACAGGATCCCCTCCTATTTGGAGGGACTCAGATCTCCCGGACAGCACGGAGAATAATGCAAGTCCTGATAAAAGGACTTTTCTGCTGAAAGAAGGATCAACCCCTTGAGTGCAGGTTCAGAACAACTTTAAGGGACTGGGACATCAGAACCCTCTGTGGTCCATGTTCTCCCTCTACAGTAGGACCCAGGTTCACAACTGTCACACACACTTTTTTTGGCAATTCCAGTGCTATCAGAACCAAGGAGTAAGCGAACTTGGTGATGATATTTTACAAGCAAACATTTGCCACGTTACTCACTTCAAAGGAAAAGAGTCACCATAGAGAGATGCATTTCCAGAAGCAATTTGAAGGTTAAGCCAGACAAGTTCCCTGACTCGGGATCTAACGAGATTCCAAGGCTCAGCTCAGGAGACTTGATGCTGTATGAGCAAAGGAGAGGCTGCTCACACCTCTTCTGTCAGTGACAGCTGAGCCTCCCACAAGGATACTGACACTTCCATGGATCCTGGCTACCTCCTTTACCAACAAAACATCCCAATTAACTTCTGTAGGGATTATGCATCGAATTCTTGCTGAAATTGATGTGCCCAAATGTCTCTCCTGGCTTTGTAGGATTGAATCCTCATTTACATGTGGCGGAGTGCCTCTCCCCATCCCTGAAAATGGCATATCCTTTTATCCTAGCTGTATAAACTGACGATGGCATTAAAAGGTTAAGAAAGAAACTGTTAGCATGATGTAAAAATACAGTTTAAATTAATAAAAAATAAATTAAATGCCTTTTTTAAACAATGAGAAACAACATTCGTTTATTTTTCTAAAAAATACTCATGCTCACACAGACAACAAAGAGAGTATAGATTCAACTAAAATCAAATGAGATTCAAAATTGCTTCCAGTGTTGGTGCTGAAAACAAAGCATGCACAAGGGCCTACTACACTGCTCTCTTGCAAGGCATAAACCAGGTCTGCAATAAACTGCTTGATGCTATCTTGCTGGTCATAAAGCTAATAAAAAAAAAAAAAGAAAAAAAAAAGGGATATGCCATTTTTTATAACACTTTAGGGTCCAATGCAATATAAAATATATCTTTCTGGCACTGTATGCTTTCGGAGCAGATTCTAGTGACTTTGAGGTTTATATACACTTTTGTCAGAGAGGAACTGAACATATTTTTTGTTGGATTGGGCCATAGGCAGCTATAGCTGTTCCCAAAGGACAGTGCAAACGACAAGCATTCTGAACCCTGGGGAAAATATAAATCATTAACAACAAGGCCAAGATAAGAGCTCCTTGAACTGACATTTCCAATTTGAAGAGATAGTTTTCTATTCCCTTAATATTTAAAAGAATTGTTAACTTTCCTAAATATATTAAAATCACGGTATCTTCACATGGATGCAAGAATACCACCACAACTCCACTCAATAATTGTAATCCCAAAAGGCCATTTCTTTAGATCATTTCTTTGACCACATTGCCATTTTCATTGCCTCCTTTGGTTGTTCACCACAAACAGTGCAGGTGTATTCAAGGCTTTCCCTGGCCTGTCCCAAACTCCACACCACCTCCACGCCCTCACGGACCACACTGATTCCTTCAATGCTTGGTAACTCAGGCTTTTAGGACGCTGTTATTAATTTTGCTTCTAACAAGCATCTTTTGTCTTCTCCTTACTGATGTTTTTTTTTCTAAAGCTTAACTTCTTTTTACCTTGACACCTATGCACAGTGCGTGAGGCTACATAAATAAACTTCTGCTTTCTTTGTTTGCACTGCCCAGTGCATTGACATTCACACACTATTTCTTACTATTTTGGGACAATATATTCTCTGGGGGATGAGCTGATTTTTTTTCCCCCCCACATTATACAGCATTCCAAAACCAAAGCAGCCATATTCCTAGATAAAAAAGTCAAACAAATAATGAACAGCAATAACCTTAAGCTGGATTTTCTAGGTTTGCAAGGCATTATTTTAGAAAAACTACTGGTAGTGTCTTTTACTCAAAAAAAAAAACAAAAAAAACCAAAACCACATACATGTTCTCAAATCTGAACCTATTTAACCCAAGCCTTGATGTGATAGACTTTGATGTGTAGTGAACTCCAGCTAAATTAAATATAGAAACTTTACCACTAATGCAGCACTCTTCCTGGGCAAAATACACTGTATTTTATCTAAGAGACACATAGGGAGTACAAGCAAGAATAACATTACCAAAAAGATCTTCTCTTTAGGATCAACAGATCTGGGTTACAGAAAATTATTTGAAAACAAGTTGCTGAGGCAATATTCCATCAAAATTACTACTATCAGCCATAAACATATGGGACCCTCTAACTACCCAGGGTAATAAGTCTTGTATATTATTGCTGGGAATTCCTTCAAAGCCCAAATCATTTTTAGTTTGTGAAGCTCCCTAATTTATTTTCCATGGTTGGGAGGAATCTCCTGCTAAACTAAAAATACAGTTTTACCCCCCATTATCTCTGCACATAAAGAGTCACAGAGCTTTGGGCTAGAATTAACATGAGATAGGCTATTATGACTGCAAGAACATTTAGCAGTCCCTGTTGACTTTGCAGTTTGTAATAATAAATATCCTCCCCATAATATCTTACTCTATTTTTTCTAAACTTGATGCCTTGAGGAAGTCTTGAAGCTTGTGATAAAATGCTAACAGTATTTACCTATTTTGTTGCTAGCCTCGATTTCCTTTTCTCCCTGGGAAAAGTCATTTAAAGAAATGATATTTGCAAGCAAAAGCTCTTAAAAGTATAACCTCTGATTTCATAAATGCCCTACAGAAATATGATGTCCTACTGTACTTGATTACTGAAGCAAAACTGACTCTCCTTGTATAAAGTAATGGCACTACTTTATAGTGAAGCATTTGCTCTTCCACAAAGGAAAAACCTTGTAATCAGACGTGAAGGTTATAAAAGATGCAGTCTGCAAGTCAAAAGTGTCCTATTATCACCAATCAGGGTGATAATTACGACCAGATATCGGTAAGGAGGGGGTAGGCATTTAGGGGGCTTCACAAAGTACTGAACTTCATGCACATAATAAACAGTTCAAAGTACTCTTACTTTATTAAGAAGATGTTGAAAGTGACTAAAAGTAAGGTGTACTCTTGCATAAATAACTATCTTACTTTGTTAGGCTGACTCTGTGCAACAGAAAAAACGTGCCTACCCTGACATATATCAAGGATGAGGGAGTTTGGTGGTTTTCTTTTTATTGTTGGGGATTTTTTTAGGGGGGGGTTTTGGGCGCTTTTTGGTTGGGTATTTTTCCCCCGAGAATTGTTCACAAACGCATTTAGGAGAAAAAAATTGAGTTGAAGACAACATCCTTTATACGTTCAAGGTTTCAGTTCACTAAAAGCTTTTCAACAAACTAGAGTAACATTTCACATTTCAGGCAGTTTTCCTTTAACTCATTCTTGCTGGTTTTTACTTATTCATAGGACTGTCAAGCAAATTCAGCAGATGATCAAGCCAAACATGCACATCACAAACACCCTCTCTCATAAAGACAACCTCAATCTCCATAGATGTCAACAAGTACTCACAAGAACAAATTAAATCACACCATGCTTACACACTTAAATGTGTACGTCCCTCTACCCTTGCATCTTGTGTGATGTAAGGCTTAGAAGAGTAGCAGTCTATTAGCAATTGATTCTTTTTAGGCAGAGAAAGTAAAAAAAAACAATTAAGTTATGAATAAGACCAAAAATACACTATTTGCTTCACATACATGCCCAGTTCTACTTAAATTGTGAACAGATGGAAAGCAAGACATTCTCTCATATTTCAGATTCACCACATTCCTCAATATTTTCCTAAATCAATAAACATTTTTAAAATTAAGATTTTTGGAATTACAAAGTATTTCTAAATAGATATTCCACTGATCTTTAGATTACTGACTTGTTTCCCTTTGCCACCTCATTTATTGTGGCATTATTCTTACTGGACTGGCAATTCACTATGGGCATTATTTGTAGACAGCTAATTTTCTCTTATTAAATCTATTTCAATAATTTTACTTTCAGCGTTTATAAAGGTTATTTCATACCTGTGTACTTGCTAGATGTGACTCCCGATTTTCCTCCTATGAACGAGGTATTTTTCAGTTCTCATGAGCTTACCACAAGTGTTGCTGGGAAGTTGTCTAATCTGAAAGGTGAGGGTGAGGTATGCTGTATAAAAAACGGTTTTTTACATTTGCACAAATAAACAAAAGTGATAAATAAAGTGATTTCTTTTTTAACAAAGGGGGCAAATGAATTTGAACTCATCTGAACCCTCTAGAACTGCAGAACTGGAGGAAACCTCCACCATCTTACAGCCACAGCATTTCCCCAATTGCTCCTCTTCCCTAGGTCATTCTTCCTTTATTCCTACCATTTCCAACTCCTTAGTCTTCAACAATTTACACCTCAGTTTTGTGCTGGCCACCACCCCTTGCCTGCCCCTTTCTGCTTCACCTTCTTGCAAGCTTCCCAGATTCTGAGCCTCCGGCATGTGTTTCCATGCCCACCTCACCATGGGACACCCCTGTAGAAGAATGGCTCTCTGAGCAAGGACGTACAGAGCTAAGCTACGTGCACAACCCACGTTTCAATAATTGTTGAGCAGTTTCTCAGAGAAAATGGATACTGAGAGCAGTTTCTCAAGGGCACTGCTCATTAGAATGTGTACAATCTAGGCCTCAGCAACCTTGATTATCCTGAATAAGCAAGAAAGAAGAAACAAAGTCACTGGTAGGAAAGTAACAAGATGGGAAGACAGGGTGAGAAAACAGGAGCATGTAACCACCAGAATAGAATAGAGAAAAAGCATGCTTGTTTAGCTATAGCCAATCTGCATTAATTACTATATGCATGATAATATCTATTATCCAATCCTAAGTTGCTAAGTGGCTCGTGAACAAGCTAACTAATGTATATAACCAGGCCTATAATAATCAATAAAGGGAGTTCCACCAATAACTCTATGAGTACGTGTGGTTCATCCCAGCAACTCTCCACACACCCCTCTTTCCAGGCTCCCTTACTAGCGAGTGCAATTAGAGATAACAGGGTGACACACACCCAGACTCTGGCAGAAAGTTTTACACCTTAACATTGAACACCACCACCACCACGCCTAACACAGCCACAGCATTCCCCTGGTGCCACTGCAGATCCGCGTGTTGGGACTGCAGCCTGAGCTTCATTAGGGTCTGCAATTTTCTCCCTGCTTTTTCCTTTCTGCCCCCTTCCCAGCTCAGCCCACCTTCACATGGCGAGGTTTAAAGTCATGCAGCCTTTTGCACAATCTCACAAACTCTTACGTGAGTAAGTAGTTTGATTCCCATGGAGCTCCTCCAGGCTAAGGTAAAGCATTACAGATTTTGGAAAGTGGCCACTTGCTGAGGCACCACAGACACTTCTCCTCATAACTTTATTTTACATGTAAAGTGCTGGGCACTTCATACAGCAATACATTTATACAGTCTTTGATCATTTATCTTTCTCAGGTCTCTGTAATTTTCAACTTAACCACTTCATTCTTCACTACACACGGACTCATTTAATTTACTTATATCTGCAGAGCAGGAATTAGACAGGCCCAGAATAGATCAAACAGTGCTGAATTTGGGTCATTATCCACAAAGCATCCCAAGACAGTCTGCCTTAGTTGTCAGTGAAAGTTCACTTGCAACGTTTTACTCACACTAGGAAAGGAGATAGGGAAGACTGCGAACCTTCTTTAGACCAGAAAGCTTAGAAAGATTTAAAGCATAACCTCAAGAGCTTCTTCAAGACTCACATGTCTGAAAGCTCACCTCTCCTTTTTCTCCTGAGAGCGTGGTCAGGAAAGGATTTTCTTTCAAATCAGACACTTTATCCACTATTCTAAAGAACAGTACCTGAAAGCACATACTGGTAAGGGTCTCTTCACAGCAGCCATTTCATCTGACCACCTGAACATGTTCAGATTTAAGCAGACTGAACCTCATCACCTGGTTTAAATTAACTCTGTGTTTAAATACTCCAGTGCACCAATGCTAAAATAGCTCATCTATACCTCTAAAAACAAACCCTCCCTCCCTTCTTTTTCTAAGTACAACTCTGAGACACCAGCTTTAATCTGTTTTTGCTATCCATTCATTTTTCAAAGTTTAACTTGAAGGTTTTCATTTTCAAATTAATACAGGATATTCTATTATCCTGCTAAACCAGTTTTTGTGTCCCAGTTTCACTCTAAATCCAACAAACAGGAAACACGCAGTCCCTGCTTTGGTTTGCTTCTGATATTTGCATACAGTCACTAAGGACAGGTTATTTATTCCATCTGATTGATTTTTAAAGTTTGTCTGTACCACAAAGAAGTAAGATCATTTTTTACATTTTAATTGGTGATTAGATCCTGAACCAAGTCAAAATCTAAAACAAACACTGATATTTAAACATTTTTAATTTAAAAGATAAATTCAAGGGCTTCTCTTATCACTGCTGCCAATACATACAATAGCGTTCCAGCATTCAAGCTTATAACCCAGGAAAGTAAGTCTTGGCAAGCAATAGCTCAGACATACTATATTTATTGCAGTCATGAAGCCCATTATGGACATCTTTGTTTATCTCATCACAATTAAACATTCATGAAGAAATATTATGGAAAAATGCATTTCTGGTCTCATAGCTAATTAGCACAATTTAAGAGTGCCCCGTAGTTAAGCTGCCCAGCCTCTCTCTCAAGGAAAGTGGGGATCTGAATCTAAATTACATGCGCTCTCCTCCCCCTCATCTGTGCGTTTTCAAAACCAGGATTACAGTCTTGCTTACTAACCCATGTCTGACTGATCTGACCTAACAAAGAGTACAGACGTACAGGGATAAACTTGTAAAGTGTATTTTATTTAACTTGCCTCACTGAGAATCACCAAATTTCCACAGTATCTATGTCATCACACATGGCCTGGATTTCAGCCTAGAACAATCAGTGAAAAATAACTAAAGGAACACACACAAAACAATGAAAATGTGCTATTTACAACAAAATCAGTGTTTTCAGAAAATCAAAGGACAAATGACACCAAGCACATAGTCTATACCTTCCTATGTCCACATACATCCTTACACTGCTATTATAATATTCTAATAGATTGTTTCTCCACGCAAGGTTATAAAAGTGTGGTTTATTAGGGTACTGCAACCATAAACTTACAATTGTTTCTCAGGCTGAATTTATATCCAGCCATCAAAATGCATTACTACATTCCAGTCACTTCTTTTTTTCCTTGCATATTAACATAATGCCCCTCAACCCTTCAAAGCAAGTGAAGTTATATCTAGCTGGTATTCAAACCTACAGCTCTGTCTTTTCTAATAAAGGTCCTCTTTTTATTTTCTAAGGGCATGATGCATATGTAGGTAATCGCCAACGATGAAACCACAGCTAAATTATAAACTACCTTATTAAAAATTAAGGATTGTAATTACATATTGAAACCCAAGAAAATTATTATTCCTCTTTCCATACTCTTATGCACTGCAGCGGCTGTGACCCTCAGACAAAGGCATATCCTAGCAAACTAATGTGTAATCAGTTCTCCAGACTCAGCAATGGCTTGGTGTGAGGGCCCAGAGCTGGGATACCCCTGAACAAAAAATCCTGGAGCCCACGATTGCTCTCTCGGGGACAGTCAGTGACCCCACGCACCTTTAATTGTGTGTTTAATTGCGACCTGTGCCCAAAGCCTCCAGATGCCCACGCACCAGGTTGCCTTATAAAAGCTCGCTGAATTCCCATAGCATCTGTGTGCACATGATCTGGACTTCAGCCAGTAAAAAATAACTGAAGGAACACATGAAAAACAGTGAAAACTTGCTGTTTCCAACGAGACAAGTGTTTTCAGAAAACCAAGCAGTGAACCCGCAGAGCACCCCGCTGCCGAATTAACTTTTAATATGTTTTCATTTCAATCTTTAATAATTACACGTAAAAGAAGAGAACCCAAACCACTGAGCGGGGCAGGGAGCGGGAAGCCGGGACATCACCGCCCCGTCCCGGCAGCGGGCTCGTCCCCGGGCCGGTCCCGCAGCGCCTCTCCCGCGGCTCGGGGCGGCCAAACGAAGGCGGCCACGGAGAGAAACCTCGCCGGGAGGAAGAGAACCCGCTCCCGGAGCCACTCCGGCTGCCCCGTGCCACCCGCGCCTCCCCGGGGCCGGCCCCGGTCCGGGCCCCGCAGGGTGGGCGGGCGCAGC
>VWPU01016249.1:362-41310 GCA_013398955.1 Callaeas wilsoni
TGTCACCAGCACTGCTTCCACATCCCTGTGTCACCGACACTGTAATCATATCCCTGTGTCACCAGCACTGCTTCCACATCCCTGTGTCACCAATGGTGCTGCCAGATCTGTCTGTCACCAGGAGTTCTTCCAGCTCAGATCCCAAACATAGGCCCACAGCGGCCTCGGGGACGAAAATTAATTCTGCCCTCGACAAATCCAGCCCAATGAGACATAAAAAATTGTTGCTTTCCTGATCATCGTCCTTTGAATTTTTCACAGATTGGCATTTGGTCCCTTTCTATTAGAATAACTCAGTGTGTGGAATTCCCTCCGTGTGTGCGTCTTGCTACCACCATGACAGGGAGTGACAAAACACGCGCAGTTAAGAGATGAGAGAAGGAGGGAAAAAAAGGAAATAGCAGTAAACTTGGAACCACCTTCAATTATAAAAATGGATACAAAATGCTAACAATTCAATGCTCAGAAGAACTCATCTGAATTTCATTAACGTCTAAGTAGAATTTGGTATTTGTTAAAGAGGACAAATGTTCTTAAAAGATGTGTTGCTCACAATCATCTCAGGATAAAAAATCGTGTATAAGTAACCAGTTGGTCCCTCTGCATTCCAAAGGAGAAAAGGGAAAGAGAAAAAGAAAAGAATTAAAGATGACTTTTCAACAGATGCAAAGCACTCTGGGGGGCTGTCACTGAGACAAATAGAGCCGTGGGATGCCGGGATGTCCTCCGTAAATCCATGAATGCCTCTGGAATTAGTCTGGGTGTACCACAACCGATGAGCAGGTTTGGACAGCACTACACACTGGGTGATGAGGGGTGGGGAGAGAGGGGCAATTCCTGCTAAAGGACAGGAAAGTAATGGACTATCAGCCCAAAACACTGGTCCCAGCAGAATGAAAGAACAGGATTTTGCTCCTTTTTTTTTTTTCCATCAGTACAGATGATATAAAACCATTTCCAGCAGCTTTTTTTTTTTTCATATTATAGCAAGAAATTGAAGAAGATTAAGGGAAATATTGAAAATTTTAACTATGGAAAATTAGGATTGAAAAAATGACATTTCAAACAGGAAAATATTGCTAACTTTTAAAAATCCCTTTTTTCTTTAAAAGACAGATTTCCCAATTTTTTTCCAGTGAAAAAATTGAGGTGTTTATTCTCAGAGATGTTGTTTGCATGTTTTAGATAATGTGTCTTCACTGCATCCCCCAAAATACAGAAGAAAGAGGGGAAAGCCATTGTTAGAATTTTAGCTGATGTACCTGGATGGTTGGTAAAGCTGCTGCAATTTTTCAGGTTCCAGAACAATGGTGTACCCCTAGAAAAAAATGTAACATTATCACACTCATCTGTCTCAACAGAAATTAAGAAATGAATAAAAAATTTTCCTTCTAGAAGTAGAAAAAATTCAGCATAAGCCAGACAAGGTAAAATAAATTGATAGGTGAGTAATCTCAGAGAAACAAAACTGATCTAATTTGTCCTGGAATTAGGCATCTGCCATCATCTTTAATTTGCCAGATCCCATACAAATATAACATCAAAAAAGTCCCTAAAGCAATTTCACATCCTAATTTGGATAATTTTATATCACTAGAACCACGGGGTTTTTCTCCTAATCTCCTCCACAAAGTAGAAGAGTAGATCCTCTATTTTAAGTTAACTGTCTTTTCTTTTCTAAGTCATTTGGCATTTCCTATATGTGGAGGCAACTGTGCAAATTTAAAATTTGGTCTTTACTCAGTGTCAATCAAAAGAGCTTCACCAGGGGAGGAAGAAAGTGTAAGACTCCTCACTGAGTAAGGCTCTGTCACTAAATGCATCTCAGCATCAAAAACTGCCAAAAAAGTACTTATTTTCATCTAAAACAATTCAGAAGATACTTAATAAATATGGCTGAAGTGTGGAAATCTGCATATAACCCTCAAAATTCCCTAAATCAAATATCACCTTTTACACTGGAAAGCTCAGGCTGCAGCCAGAAGCAACAGATTTTCCAAAAGTGTTTCCTTTGTATGTATTTTCACCTTGCTTAAAAACAGTTCTTTAAAAGACTCATTTCTTGTAATGCTGGGGAGATCAATAGAGATTTTTTAAAGATATTTGGAATTCACTGTACAAAACAAAGCAGCATTAAAATTCGATATTAGATATGAGTTATTTAGAATTAGTCTTACCTATCTCAGCATATGAATATTTGACTATTTAGCTGTGCTCTGGCTTATTTTCACACATTATATGCTACACAAACTTCAAGTCCCAAATATGTTCATTTTTATTTCTTATTCTTATTCCAGCATGTCCAGTGCAGCCACACTTTCTCCAGAGCCAAACATTGAGTCGATTCCCAGTGAATCGAGACAATATATATTTACCATATGGAGTGTGAAGTCTGTAAAACAGGAATATTTCTCACCCCTTGCTATTTGGCTCCTGCATCAAAGAAGTGTATACCTTAAAATGAAATCTACTGTTGCATTTTTGGCTCTCCTTTTGCGTCATGTTGTGCCTTGAACCCTGAACGGTGTTTGAATTCACTGAATAATCCAAGTAGGAAGGGACCAACTCACTGGTGATTTGCTCTGGTTCTGAAGCGCGGGTCTCAGATGAACTTTCCAGCTGTGTTCCAGGAAGATCTAAAGCAGGGATTCTGAGGGTAAGGATGGCACGTGATCAAAAGTCACCCAGGCTCACTGAGGGCACTGGCACACACCAATGTCAGACTTCCAGGGACAGTGAAACAGCCTGGACCATCACCAGGATCCTGATCCCAGCTGACCAAGCCAAAAATGCCATTTGACCCCTGGATCCTTCCTCCTGCCTGCCAGGAGGTTGTGCTTAGGGATGGGAGCTGCTGACGCTACAGACAACGCTGTCAGCAAGAGAAAACCGGGAAAGCTGATCCGTGGCACACCCAGGCACTCTGACATGGGGCTGTTCGTCATCTTGCACAGCAGCAGACCAAGGTTTTGGGGAAAGGAAGGAGAAGTTGTGGTGGGAAGAGGCAACAGGAGCACCAGTGTAGGGAGAGGCATTCTGACAAAAGGAGTCTGTAGAGATGTGGATCGAGGAGGTCTGGGAATGAACATCAAACCTTGGGCACAGACACCCCCATCCTCACCGCTCACCCCTTCCACGCCAGCCCTTCCCTCCCAGCATTTCCCTAAGCACCAGTGGCATGTCCCAGCCCCTTTCCTGTGCTCTGATGTGTCAGGGCCAAAATTATTCCCCCTCTCGCCCAAACTTTCCCCACTTCTCCCCATGTTGCCCAGTTGAATTTCACCTGTCCTGCCAAGCAACCTTAACTGCTGCTGCTAAGGAAGCACTGCCTCATCAGAGAGCAATCCTGGTGCTTGGAAAACCAGATATTCTGCACACAGCAGGAGCAAAAGATGAGCAGCAGACAGCAGGAACGTGAGCCATGAAAACCTTTTTGACTTATTCATTCCTCCTGAGTCAATCTTGCAATTGGAGGGGCTGTGTATTTCCCAACTCCAAATGCAACATAAAACCCAGAGGCTGCTGTGAAACTTTGATAAGGAAATTGAAATTTGACATAAAAGCAAGGCACACCACCAAACATCAAAATGGACAATACCCTAGCAGTGCTAAGGAAGGTTCAAAACATCCAAAAGACAATATAAACACTCAGACCATCCTCGGGGGAGGTTGTAAGGGCTGCAGGATCACCTGTATGTGGTCATTTCCCATCTCACAGTCCCATCCTGTGACACAGTACAGTACTTGGGGTTTGCAGCCAGCTGGGTGAATCTGAGTCCTGGGAGACAGCGCTCCTGCTGGTGAAGAGAAAAGTTGGGTTTAAATAACTCATCACTAGCATCTGTTTGTGCTAATCCACGGGAGAAAAGAGTTTAACTTTAATTTCAGGCAATGGCACTGATGGATATCAGAACCTGCACTGAGCCCATGAATAGATGAATAAAAATATACCTAAAGAGCCCGGAATGTATACCTGTCAAACACTCAGACGACTAATGCAAGAAGAACCAGATAAAGACATTAAACATGCAGTAGACACTGGCATGGGGTGGGAGGACGTCTGATTCTTGTCAAGCAATCACAAAAGAGAATTATTTAAGATCCAAAAATACCGTGTGGGGGACTGTAATTCAATTGCAAAGGCACTGAAGACAGCAGCTTTTGAATACAGCCTTTAGTTAGAGTTTAAGAAATCAAAGTTACTGTATTATTAATGTGCCTTAAACACCAGGTAAACCAGCAATTTCTTCCTCTGCAGGCACCTGGTGCTCCTCACAAAATAACACCGTGTTTTGACATCCCCCGTGCTTGGCACGGGCTGCCTGTCAAGCAGAGGAGGTGACAACAGAGGGATGCTGGTGTGCCTTTCACAGCTGTGCCTGTGAGCACCTGACAGGACAAACCTTAGATAACCCTTATCTTCCTGGGTGTTGGCCCCTTTGGTGCAGCACCGCCGTGAGCTGCGGCTGGCTCCACACTCCAGCTCTGTGTTCCTGTGCCTGGGATAATCCAGGCTGGGTGACTCAGAAACCTCCACCTCTGCTACAGGAGTATCCTGGGACTAAAATGTAGAAGCGGAGAGGGCTCTCTCTTTCTGCAGGGGTCCAAAGGAGGGCAGGATAAACACTTTAATCTCTGTGTATCTGTTTTGTAGAGAATGAAATCCAGATGTAAAGTGTAGAGCAGGGACCACGTGTCCCAGGTGCTTCCCCACACCAAGACAGTATTTTGAATATTGGGATGCACAGATACACATATTTTTCAGCTCCTCAAAAAAACCTGCCATGCCAAAAGCCCTGGGCTTTACAAAAATGCTCTGGCAGTTTCCAGCAGGTGTTCCCTGCGTGTTTGGGTCCTCTCAGGATCAAATGGTCCTTTAATTCAGACATTCATGTAATTACCTGTGCACTGAAACTGCAGCAAAGAGCTTGTCCCACCTCCGCTTTCTCTGTGAGCCCTGCCCAGCTATCCAAAACTAAAATTGCAATGCTCTGTTCTCAGGAATAAACTCAGGATGCCATGAAATAAATCAGCATAGTAATCTTTTGCAAAAACCTGTCAATGTTTGTTTGTTTGTTTGTGCATTTAAAATCAGTTTGTGGAAAGTGGGAGGTTTGCCTAGAAATCTCTGAGCTGGGTGAATGTGGATTCTGTATGAAAATACTGCTGCACCTGGAGATGTTAATCTTGCCTTTAATCTAAAGGCACATAAAAGTGGTTTCAGATACCTTTACCTTTTCTAAGCATCTACCTGTACTTTGGGTTTTTTTATTAATTTTGATGGTCCTTTCAAACTCCAACATCTAAATGAGGAGTTTCCTTTATAAAAAGCCTGTCACAGATGGCTTCAGATGGACATGTCAGCCTCATCTGAGACAGCGAGTCAAACAAAATAACCTACATTGCAACCGTTAGAGAAGTTTTCTTTCCTTCCTCGCTGCTGGAATGTGCTATTTTAAAATTAACAGAAGTTTTCACAGGGATATTTCTCCAATTGACTTCAGTTCAAGTCTATCAATGCTTTCCAACAGACTGAAGCAATACAAATTCTGCACACAATTACTCCCTGTTCTCTGCCACAGAAGCACTTCCCTTAATAAGAAAATTCCGAAGGATTTTCAATTGGAGGCACCAACAATGGTTGCAGTTAATGGCAATACATTCCTTGAGATTTATTCTGCAAGAGGGACTTTTCATTTTAACAAATGTACCACGGTATGAGGAGTTTGTGATGGGTGAACTCAGTCAGCATGTGCTGACAGCCCCCCAACAGCTGAAGGGCTGTGCAAAATGTATGATTTGAAGGCTTGAAGTGTGTTATTCTTCCCTTTGTTACTCAGTTGGATTCAAGTGCTAAAATAAAAACCCACCTGGCCCCAGGAAATCATCTTTTCCTCTGGTGAAGTGTGCTTTGTGTTTGAATGGGAGGTTTAATGGGGAAAAGGAGAAGATGAAGTAACTGCAAAGTTAGCTGGAAAGGTCTCCTCAAGAAAGGTTTCCTAATTTCTGCTCCAATAGTGGATCAGGAGAGGGGTGCGAGTCACCAGCAATATTTTGTGAACAACTGGAACTATCATTTTCAACAAAAGCCCTTTTAGTGTTTACTCAGTTTAGAGAGCTGGAATCTGAAAATCTACACCACTCTCCATTTTATCACATCCAAGTTATCTCCAAACCAGCAAAAGTGGGATACTTCTTTTTTCCCTTTCCACTCTCATTCTGCAACCACTTTTCTACCTACATCACTCTAACTAGAAATATTAATTTTCAATTTCATTTGCACAGGGCAAGCATTCTGTCTTTAATGATGATGGGGAAGCAAAAGCTACAGAGGGAACTCCCAGACTGCCTAGTCCAAGCTCTGACAGCTGACCCCCTCTCCAGTCACCCACCACCTCGAAATTTGGAACTGCAGAAGGGGGGCCAAGTGATGAAGACAGATCTCTGCATTTTTAATGAGCAGTCCTGCAATATTTACTTGGTTAAAAGACGGTGGATACTTCATCTTGCCTGTCATAACAAATACGTTCCTCCTGGCAACACAGCATCTCATGTTTAACACTGCACTAACAAATGTACCTCTCCCCTTTTGTGATGAAAGCAGACACATTTTTTAAGGGAATAGGCCTGCAGGTTAACTGGGGTTGTTTTTCTTTTAATTTCATAAATGCAGTGCTTCTCCTAGAGCTAAAGACCACTACTGTAGTTTAAGTCTACAACCCCAATTCAAAGCCATATCAACACTCTCCCTATAAATCCTCAGCTTCGTGCACTGATCAGTAGCAGAAGTGAATTGAAATGCAAAGGTTAATACACAAGTCTGGAGTCAGGCAGTGAGGCCCAGCTTCCCAACCTGCATTTGCCCTGCTAGGTATGAGGACAAAGTGATATCTCCTCATAAATAGAGCTGATAAAAAGTGTTCCTCCATTACTTTCCCAGCATCATCTCCCTTGCAGACCCCCAAAAAGGACCTGAGTGAGCTCAAACCACCTCCCCCTCCCCCCAAACTTGTCAGAATGGTGAAGAAAAAAGAAATCTGTCCTTCTTGCCTTACTTTCTGTTCCCCCAGCAAGTTTCCCCTTCCCAGGGCTTGTTTTACATCACCTGGAGTAACTTGGTCATACAGAGGTGGCTGCAGGAAAGGGCAGCAGAAACTGATGGTTTCTGACACACTTTGACAGTGACGGATGAACATCACATATCCTGACATTACTTCCCACTATTTCACAGAGGAGATTTAGGAATGGATTCATTGAGCAATGTTTCCTCCTTTCATGATCCATCTTGAGATGACAATCCAATTTTCAGGTCAAGAGAAAATTCTTAAGTGATGGAAAAGTCACAGGTGACAAGAATAATGGCTGTGGGCGATGGCAGAAGGAGGAATGGCTCTGGTGTGGCTTTTATGGATGAGACACACAGGATATGATGGAGGAAGGGGCACGGTGTGGGTGCCACAATGAAGCAGTGCAGTAGTTGGTTTGTGCACAGCCGGCCCTGTTCTACTCACAGATCACACAAAAATGCACAGACATTGCCTTCTCCAGACTTCTGACAGCAGGAATAATATAAAAATATATCTGTGAGTATTCCATTTTCCCCAGTCAAAGTCCAGCCAGAGTCACTATTTATCATCATTTATTCCAGTAAGTAGAAGCCACACCCAGACCAATTATCTCACTGTCAGAGCTTGTAAATGGTGTTTTGGTATCATGGGATTCCTGTTCAGGAGCTTTGTTTGGATTCTGAGGCCTCTAATCTTTATCAGATATTACACCCCACTCATCACTGTCAGGAGCTAAAGCAGCATCAGCATCCGTGGCATTGCTAACAGGGCCATCTTCAGCATGTGAATCATCCTGCACATTATCCTCCAAATTCCTACTTGCCTGAGAAAAATTAACTCCACATGACCAGGACAGGTTGGATGGGGTTTGAAGCAACCTGGAAGGTGTCACTGCCCATGGCAGGGGGAGAATGAGCTGGGTTTTAAGGTCCCTTCCAACCCAAACCAGTCTGAGATTCTGGGATTCTATGACTCTGTGGATATCAGCTGTTCACTGCTTTCCATGGAATATGAGGGCAGGGAACGGTTTAGTGAACAATAAATTGACTAACTGGATGCTTAAAAATATTTTCATAGAAACGTTATTTGAGTGTGGCCAAGCAAGGCTTTTGCAAGATGCAAAGAGTACAATTCATTTATAGAATCCAGACTGGTTTGGGTTGGAGGGGACCTTAAAGCCCATCCACTTTCACCCCTGCCATGGGCAGGGACACTTTCCACTAGCCCAGGTAGCTCCAAGTCCCACCCAGCCTGGCCTTGGCCACTTCCAGGGATCCAGGGGCAGCCACAGCTTCTCTGGGCACCCTGTGCCAGGGCCTCACCACCCTCACAGGGAAAAAGTCCTTCCCAATATCCCATGTAGCCCTGCCCTCTGGCACTGGGAAGCCATTCCCCATGGTCCTGTCACTCCAGACCCTTGTAAATACTCTCTGTCCATCTATCCTGAAAGCTCCCTTCTATCTTGCTCACAAAAGAAAGAGGCCACAGCATTTTCAGAGCCACTCCACAGCAAAACCTCCTTCCAGATGTGCCTGACGTGGTGCTGGTGGGATGCACCCGCTGTGCCTGGCAAAGCAGCACCTGGCAAAGGGATGTCCTCCCACACAGCCTGAGCAGATATCCCCGCTAGTCTCATTGCAAGTCCTAGCCTAAAAATCTCCAGACACCCCACCTGAGGCAAATAACAGACCACGTAAATAGCTCCATGCTCCTATTGGATGCAAATCCATGCCAATTCCCATGCCAGCTCCCACGCCAACTTTCCTGTCTTCTGGTCATCAGTTAGGCTTTAGTTCTGCCTTCCAAATAAAACTGCTTTATCAAACAGCAGGAGATAATTACAGCAGTGTCAAAGCCTGCTGAAGCACAAACAATGTGAGATTAAGGTGACTGATGTCAGAAGGAATTATGTGTATAAGAAATAAGTGCACTTCTGATTATAAAACTAAAGTATCGATAACCATTTTTCATCTTAATAACTTTAGCAAAAGGGATATTAATGATGTGGAAGTAAAAAAGGAGCAGCTTATTAGTGGAAAGTCTGATGTCCTGGTTTGCTCACTTTTTTGTGAATAATTTAATTATAAAAGTTCCTTTTCTCAACCTCTTACATTTCTCAATGAAGACAAAACAGAGGAAAAGAAGGGGATAAAAATATAAGCTGCTTTGCAATTACTGAACTCAGAATTCTCTGGGTTTGAGTTTGATTTTTATAATTCAACAACAGAACAAAAAAGCCACTTTGAGATTGAGTGAAAGCTTTGATCCTATTTATATGGAGAGAAATGAAAGAAAACTGCCCTAGGTTAAAAAAAAAGTATAAAAACATAGGTTTAGCTTGAAAAATAGTATGAATCTATAATTCTTAATTTGGATTTAAGAGGTAAACTGCCTGTGGTAGCTTCCCTTGCCATTTCCTTCAACACCATCTAAGCCAATGGAAGTGGAAATAGAGCCTTTAAAATTATCCCAACAGTTTAGCCTGTTTAACCTTTTTTTCCCAACAATTTAACCTGTTTTTCCAAGCACAGTTTTTCTGTGGTTCCAAGTACGCATTTGCTGCGGGTTGACCCAAGCCAGGAGAGCTGTAATGTCCAAAGAGCTTCATTAACTTGCCTTGACATCTCATTTCCCTCTCTTTATATGACTCTGTCACTCCTGACCCTTCCTCTGCAGCTCAAGCATCTGTCAGAACCCAGAATCTGGAATTACATTATAATAGATATGGAAGATCAGTCGTTCCTGCCCACCTCTTTTCTCACTGCAAGAAATACCAGTGGCCAGCTCAAACCTCCAAGATGACAAGTGAATTTTAAAGTATCACCTTAAATTGGCAGAGTTTTCTCTTGTTACAGGACAGCAGCAACTGCAGAAACGACTGTGAAATACAGAGAAGAGAAACAGCACAGCATAGACCCCTTGGTTTTTATTTCTGTGCTACTTTTCCTCTTGGTAGTGCATCACAAGCATTTATTTTGATCCTGTTATCACACGTATTCTGTGTGTATTTAAATATTTAGCATATGTAGGGATCCTGATTCGATGTAGGATGCAAACAAGTGGGAATTTCATGCAATTGACACCACAGAGAGACTCAGCTCATCGGGGACAACTGAGCCTGGGATGTCTGTTGTAGTCAGGTCAGCTTGGAAGGGGATGTTGGATCCATGTGGATCCCTGTGACGGATCCCTGGTGCCAGCAGTTAGGGTGGTGTGACACTGAGGCCACTTGACAAAGTGACAAGCTCAAAAAATCATCCAAAGGCAGTGATTTTCCACAGGTAGAGTCTCACAACAGCAGGGCAAAACTTCAGGTCACTCATAAACAGGGTCAAAAGTTGGACTTGATGATCCAGGATGGAAACTGGGCTTCCACTGCCATGCTTTGGCCAAGGAGGATCCATCCCCTCATCATCCCCCAGGAGAACAGATCTCAGGGCACACGATTTACATTTCAGTCACACCAGGCTGCACATTTTCACATTAGAAATAAGAACTGTGGAAGAGGGTTTTAGTACCATTATTTATTAGACAAGTTCCCTGGATTTTTATCATCCATAACTCATGCCTTGAATGGATTTGCTGCCGATTCCCCTAAGTCATGTACAGAAGGTCCTGGAGTAGAGTGTTTCTAAAATACCATTTTTTAAATTTCACATTTACATGCATTCCATCTGCACACTGAGAGCATTAAATATCATAAATGTGGAGTTAATGTCTCATTTTTAAAAATTATGTAGTTTTGTAATTACATTAAATGAGGGGATACTGACTTTTAGAAACTAAATTCCAAGTCTCTTTCTATTGCCAAAGCAGTCAGGAATATCTTTAAATAAGTTTATGCTATAGGGACCCTTTAATGATCCATCTGCTGAAAGTAGAAGGAAAAGGAAAAAGTGATTGAATCATAGGAAATGAAACTTCAATTCACCATACATTAATAAAAGCTCACCTATTGATAATCAGTGAGACATTGATGAAGTTTTGGAAAGTTATATCCATTTACACTTAAGAACAGGCTGCCAGGAGTTCTCTCCAACATGGAAAGAGAATTAAAGATAGGAACAAAAAATTTCTTACACAAGTCAATCTTTCATGACTCCTGACCTGGAAACCACTATAAAAGTCACAGAAAGTTGTTTTATTTCTCTGTGAATTATTTAATTTTTCAGTATTTACCAGATCATACTTATTTTCACAAGCACAGAGACTGCGTGGATACCTGAATCATGGAATCATGGAATGGTTTGGGATGGAAGGGACCTTAAAGCCCATCCAATTTCACCCCTGCCATGGGCAGGGACACCTTCCACTAGCCCAGGTTGCTCCAAGCCCCATCCAGCCTGGCCTTGGACACTTCCAGGGATCTAGGGGCAGCCACAGCTTCTCTGGGCACCCTGTGCCAGGGCCTCATCATCACCCTCACAGGGAGCAATTCCTTCCCAATATTTCATCTAGCCCTGCCCTCTGGCAGTGGGAAGCCATTCCCCCTTGTCCTATCACTCCAGGCCCATGCAAACCATCTCTCTCCAAGCTACATTTGACTGATTTTGCTCAGCTGCATTTTTTTCTGTTGGTATCTGCAGAGTTTACATTAAACCCTCAGTTTTAAATTGCTCATCTCTCCAAGTCTTTGGGAAAAGTCTGGGAACAGTGCAGGTATCTATGATTTAGCTAAATTCTGGTTATTTGGGTTAGCACAAGAGTAATTGGTGTGAGGCTGTGGATGACCTTAGAGTCATTTCAAGGCTGGCACACAGGCTCCACTTTAATGGTGCAGCATAACTCTTATGCCGAGTTTATTCTCCAGGTTAAATATAATTCAACTTAGATGGCAACTACAGGGACTCTGTTCCCTCTCACTCCACAGAATAACCTTTCATTGCAAGGTAAGTGCGATCTCAAATTTACGGGGAGATTTGCAAAGCAGTAGATTTTCCCACAATTGCTTTCTGACTGAAATATATGCTCAGACCAAAAGGGGTTCGTGCCATTTAGCAGTGCTGCCGTGGCAAAACAGCTTCTTCGGCTGAAACAAAAGTAGAGATAAGCAACTTTGACCATGAAGCAGAGTTTGGTCAGGCCTTAGGTTGTTTTACAGCATCCTGTCTGGTTTTAAGACTGAATATTTTCATATTTCATTGAATCACATAATATCCTGAGTTGGAAGGACCCACCAGGATCATGGAATCCAAACCCAGGCCCTGCACGGACACCCCAACAATCCCACCCTGTGCATCCCTGGGAGCGTTGTCCAAACACTCCTGGAGCTCTGGCAGCCTTGGGGCCGTGCCCATTCCACGGAATATTTAGGAAAACAGCTAGGAGTTACAACTCCCTGAAGGTGGAAGAGTTGGAAGAGGTGGTTAATGTTGTCAAGCAGCCTGACTTCATTAGGGGTAGCAGGTTTATTAACATACATGTGGATTTTTGCACCTGTGTGCAGGTGTGCATAGTCACAGGGACAGCCAGAGGAAAAGGATAATTCAGCTGAGCTGCTTTCCTGTGTTTGCCAGCTATGAATGTTAAACCCCTGGAAATTCATCGCTCTGCCAAAGGATTCTCATGTTGCAGTAAATGTGTAGATAGATCCTAAAATAACCAACAGAAGAAGTAACACCCTACTCTGAATAATACCCTAAGCTGAGAAAAAGTATGGCCTTAAAACTGAAAAGTCTTTGACCTTCAGTTGGAAAAAAGGGCTGGATTTTATACACCAGAGTTCAGGAAATTCCAGTATTTAATGCCGTGGGCAGGGACACCTTCCAGCAGCCCAGGATGCTCTACCAAAGCCCAGCACAAGCTCGGGTAGGGGCAGGGTGGTTGTTGTGTGCACCTCAATTTTCCCCATGTCCTCACCACCAGCCTCACTTTCCCAACTCCTCATTTTCTCCTTCTCTTTTTCCTAGTGCTGCTACACAACTGTAACAGCAATGGTACATAAAGAGCAAAACATGAAAAACACCCAAACTGGGAGCTGTGTCTGTGAAAACGATGCTTTGCAGATGAAAGTACTCCAGGTACCATCACTTGGTACCACAGACAGATGTAAAAAGCCCAATTAGAAGTCTCAGAAAAAGTCTGTTTAACTGCTGAGCAGAAGATGTGGGGCACGAGAGCAGAAGGCGACTGGGCTTCAAGAGTAAAAAAAGCAGTTTGATTTTTTTTTAATGAAGGTGTTCTCACTGAAGTTTTACAACCTCAAAAAACTCTGGCATGTTGCACAAAATGATGTGGAGTGAAGGGACTGTTTTGTCAGGGCCTTACCCACAATGGGCTCCATAAAGATGCCATTAAAAGAGTAAAAATGTTTTTTAAAAAAAATTAAAATTATGGTTTAAGAGCCCATTTTCTAAGATGTTCAGAGTGTGAACAGCAGCAAGTAGGTACCACCTGAGGACAGGCAGGAATGGACCCAAAACCCTGAATCCAAAAGGAGTTTTTCCACTGGTTTCAATGGAGTTGTCCCCAGCAGGCTCTGGTGGCTGGTGACTGGAACAGAGGTTTGTCCCTCTTGGGATGCACTATATCTACAGTGTGCAATCTTTCCAAATGGCCCCAAACTCAACGGCTGATGCAGACAAAGAAGAGTCTTTTCTTATCCCTTCTCTGAAGTTCTGTAATTAAAGACCACCTCTAAATTGCTTTGTTTCCATCTGCCTCCCATTTCTGACCCGGCTTCCCAAAAATGAGAGGCCTTTACCACAGCACTGGAGAAACATTAAGTTATTCATGACTTCAGGCTGAGGAGCAGACAGCAAGCTCAGCACCTGGCAGAATCTGACCTGTATTTCCCTCAGAGCTATAGGAGGTTTGCATGGAGTTTCCAGCTCTGAAAAACAAAATAGGTCAGTTTAATGCTTTTGCTTAGTTTGCAAGACATAATCACCCCACCCCACTCCTGATTTGATCAGGACTGACAGCAAATCAGCAAATTATTATTATTCAGATTATTTTATACTATTAGTTTGCCTCTTTTTTTTTCTTTTTTTGGGGGGAGGGTTGTTTTATTTCTAATTTAGGTTATTTCTTTAGAGGAAAGAACCTTCTTTGCCACTTAACTTTCCTTTACCTGTGCAAGACTCCTCTCACAACGCTATCTTTGAAAAAGATTTGTTGATTTTGAAGTCCTAAGGAGCATAAGACACAAAACTTCCCCGAATTAATTTCTTTCACCAAATCCCATCGTGTGTCTAGGATAAAAACCCACAAAATTCCACTTTTGGTGTAAATATTTCCTCTGATGTTGAGTCTGCTCCATCAGTAAGATACTCCAGTGGGTTTTTACTACAAAATGCAAGACATTTCCTCTTGCTCTGTTAAAATACATATTGTTTGCAGTGGCTCAGTCAATGGAAGAATTAAGGTTACATTTTTATCAATTATCTGTCAACTTTGCCGCTTTACTCTTTGCATTGTGTATCTTTTATTTCCTCCTCTACCAACTGAGTTCTCTCTTCCAAATAATTGACAAAGGCAATAAATTGCTGTCATGGGGTGAACCTTCCCTGAAAGCATTGCTCAGATTCCTGAGACCTTGGCCACACTTGTCCATCTCCAGCTCATGGGCTGATTCTGGCATGTGCAGGGAATCAAAAACACACATAATTTTTGTGGGGAAAACCTACCCAAAAGCTCTGGACTTGCTCTAATGAGTCAGGAATTCTAGAACCTTCTAATAGATATTGGGCAGGGGTTTAAAGGGTGGTAGTGACCCAAATAGAGCAGGAATTGGCTCCTGTGGGGTGGGAACAGAGTGCTTGGCCCACGTCTGTGAGGTCTTGGCCAACCAGCTGAGTTATAAAGCACTAAATAGGGAAGAACAAGCCCCTTGTGGGATTATCTCTACACAGACTTCAAATGTCAGGTAGGAGTCCAAGCCCACAGTGCAGGAGCTGGGCTGCATCCCAGGAATGGGCACATCCAGCAGTGGGATGTGCATTCCTGCCCCCTGGGTCCCCGGTGCTGGTTCCAAACGGGGCAGGGACAGGGGCAGGACTGGGGAGTGTGAAATCTGTGAGAGTCCGAGGACAAAAGTCATGCAGCAGAAACCTTACCATAAAAACCACGAGCCACCTGCTATGCATATCCCACCTGCTAAATTATAAATTTAATGTTCCTGAGCGGTGTGATTCTGTTCTTGGGGCTATCTCATCCCTAAATTCCCCTGAAACACCATCAGAGAGCATAACACAAGCCCTGCTCCAATATCCCCATCCCCAATAAGCCTGCCTTGGTTTGCTGCAGGATATGTTTGAGGATTTTGCTTTCTTTTTGTTACATGCAACTTCTTTCTCCCAACTGAGACTGACTGAGTAAAAAGCAAGGCAAAACAATAATCCCATAAACATTTCTTAAGCAATTCCACGTTAAAGCATCTTTTAGGATTTTCAACTTCACTCAACTATGAATAACACACACAATGCAAAGAAATTACCCAAGTGTAAAAGACATTTATCTGAGCAAGTAAATTACAATGGCACCGAGAGCAAACCCGCCTGCAACTTCAATTGTCAGAATCATTTTCTGCTTTTTCAGGGTTCCAGCATTAAAGCAGAAAAGCCAGAGTCAGGGAATAACTCAGGGCAGCACGTCTGTCTCCAGAAGCTTTTGTTGCAACGATACACAGGAAGAGAGGCTGGGTTATTGATGGGAAAAAAAAAAAATTAGGGAAATGTAGAGTGTATCTGGAGAAGCCATTTGCATCCTCTACTGGTCACAGGGATACTCCTGTCTCTGTTGGCATTCCTAGGTCTGCCAGTGTAAATTAATGACTTCACTTATTTCAGTCAGATAATTCCAATGTTTAGAGGTAAAAATGTGTCAGACAGAGGAGCTTTCAGATTTCAGCAAAGCATTTTATGTTCTCAGAGCCACCTACATCTATTAACTCTAAAAAGGTTGTAATTTTCGAGTGTCCTTTGTCCTTGTCTTCCAGTGTGAGAACAAAAAATGAGGTGCAATATCAAATGCTGCCTTTGTTAGATAAATGTTCTTGTGGTGGCACTGTGACCTCCCTTCCCTATATTACTCCACAAGGGACATTTAGGAGCTCTGCAAACCCAGGGCTGAGTTATCCAAGGTGTTACCTGCAGCAATTACCAAGGCTTTAAGGGCAAGTGCTCCATAATTCTGTGAGCTGGGAAAGGTGTTTCCGTGAGATAAAATGGCCTGGTTCAGAATATCAGAGGTTATCATGCAGCTGGAATTGTTTTTAATGCCTCACATTAGCAGCACCTGGAGGCTACAACCCAGCAATTATTGATTTAAAGTGGTGCTGGGGGGGACTGGAGAGCCTTCTAACCCTCCTTTTGCCAACAACCTCCTCCAGGCCCTTACAGCAGCCACCAGACCTTTGTGCTTCTATTTCTCCTCGAGCCTTTGGTGGAGTCATTAGCTCAAAATTCATTGAGACAAGAGCTACTCATTATTCCTGTTTGTGAAGCATCCTGCACATGGTGCCCTCAGTGTTTAAGGCCTGTAATTCCTGCTGCTGTATAAATAAATTTGAGGTTTTTCTCCATACCAGAGCTGCTGGTTGTTTTGTTGGTTTTCTTTTTTTCCCGGAGAAATGGTGGAGACAATTGCTGCAGACACAGTTGAGTCATTTTAGTCATCAAAAATCCCAGTCTGAAGTGGAATATTCATTTTAGAGATATTTTAACCTGCTGGCAAAGTCAATTGCAGTGAGTGGATAGCATTTTAAAAGCATTTATTTCCTTTGAATTGAAATAATTCCTTAAGATAGGAAAGCCATGTGAATAGTTGCCATCTGCATGGAGTTAACATCCCAGAGAATACATGGCACCACAGGTGGATGCATGGAGATATTTGTTCTTTTTAGTCAGCAATCTTAATTTTTTTCATTTCCCATTTGACCTGTCTTGACTGGCAGCTAAAAATTTCAATTTAAACAACTGGCTGAGATTCATTTGCTGCAAGTTATAAGTAGGAATAGTGTTCTGATTAGCAATGAGGCTCTCACCCTCTGAAGAATAAAGAGGAATCAGCTTCGAAGGAAGGTATAAATATGTATCCAATATCAAAGCTGTCAGACAAGGACCAGATTATTGATTGAAATTGCCTTTGGTTACTTAACACACTTTTAACAAGTTCTGCAGTTTAGAAAAGGGGGCAAACCTGCTCCAGGTGCTGGTGTGAGGCAGGCAGCAGGCATAATGCCCCATTTAGTCCTGGTTTACAACCTTGCTCTTCTATTTATAAACATTTTCCCCCTCACCCATCACGCTGCTGATTTTAACACAGAAAACTTGCCAGCATGTTTTGGTTTGAACACCACAGGATTTGAAAAATAAGTGAAAGAGCCTGAAAGAGATGACACCAGAGTTCATGAATTCTCTCTCTTTGTCTGAATCATTAAGGTAGGAAAAGACTTTTAAGATCACCAACAATCAACGCAGCACCACCACCACGTTCAACACTCAACCACATCCTCAAGTGCCACATTCACAAGTTTTTTGTACACGTTCAGAGATGATGATGATCACAGGAAATGAAACTTCAATTCGGCACACATTAATAAAAGCTCACCTATTGATAATCAGTGAGACATTGATGAAGTTTTGGAAAGTTATATCCATTTACACTTAAGAACAGGCTGCCAGGAGTTCTCTCCAACATGGAAAGAGAATTAAAGATAGGAACGAGAAATTTCTTACACAAGTCAATCCTTCATGACTCCCAAGTTGGAAACCATTATAAGAGTCTCAGAAACGTGTTTTATTTCTCTGTGAATTATTTAATTTTTCCATGTTTACCAGATCATATTAATTTTCGCAAGCACAGAGACTGCGTGGATACCTGAATCACGGGATCACAGAACCATGGAATGGTTTGGGTTGGGACAGACATTAAAGATCATCCAATTTCACCCCCTGCCATGGGCAGGGACGCCTTCCACTAGCCCAGGGTGCTCTAGGCTCTGTCCAGCCTGCCCCTGGACACTTCCAGGGATCCAGGGACAGCCACAGCTGCTCTGGGCACCCTCTGCGAGGGCCTCACCACCCTCACAGGGAAAAATTCCTTCTCAATATCCCATCTAACCCTGCCCTCTGGCAGCGGAAAGCCATTCTCCCTTGTCCTGGCACTCCATCCCTTGTAAACAGTCTCTCTCCATCTTTCCTGTCAGCTCCTTCAGGCACTGGAAGGCCACAATGAAGTCAGCCTGAAGCTTCTCTTCTCCAGGTTGAACAATCCCAACTCTCCTAGACTTTCCATCCCTCTGATCACCTTGGTGCCTCCTCTGGAGTTTCTTCTTTGGGCTCCTTCCAGCTCAGGATGTTCTGAGTCTGTTCTGTGATTCTCTGATCACATGAATGTATCTATGGATGTCAAAAAGCTGCTGTGGAATTACATCTAAATGGTAACACTGAACACATTTTCCCATCCGAATATAATTTTGTACCACTAAAAAACATTTATTAATGTGGACATTAAGAGGATCTAATTGAAGCAGCTGACAAAGGCAATCCTGAAAGATGAAGACTGATCTTGACTAAATGTTATTATGAAAACTGGTTGTGTTCCTGTTGGAGCTGGCAAAGCTCCAACTCATTCCCAAAGCAACGTGACCATGCAGGGATCTGTAGGAATAAGGGTTGGGACAGCCAAACTGAGCTGCTCAAATCCACATCCCCTCCTTCAGCAGCTTTCATAACACCCTCCTTGTTTCCCAGGTCCTGCAAACACAACTCCTGGGCCACAGCCATTTATCCCAATGTCTGTAACCATGTGCAAACATGGCCCTATCTGCACAGACAGGGGTTCAATACTTGTTATTTGCTCTCCACTGTTTGTCATTTGTTATTTTAATTATCTTTGGCTACAATCATTCCAGCTGGCTGGCCAGGAGCAGGCCCTGAGGAGAAGGTGGCATGTTTGGAATGACAAACACTCCAGGAAGCCAGAGACTGGTGTGGTGAACACTGCAAAACACCCACATCTATTAAAAAAAACCCAAAACAGCACCCAAAATGTGTGAGAGTAATTTGACAAACTAGCACAGAACAGTTAATACATTTAATAGTTATTCAGGGCCTAATTTAACAAAAAAAAAAGAGAAGAGTTTGAGTGCTTTGTTCTTTCTTTTTACAATTGTGAAATATTCAGACAAAAGGTTACCAAGCACTTTGAACACTGCCAGAGTCAGTTTTTCACCTAAGAGCACCATAGAAACATCTGATTTAACTGCTTTTCCTCCCTCCCAATTTTTTGCTGCTTTGAAGATTTTTAAATTCTCTGTACACTGAGAAAACAAGTTTTTTTGTTTTGTATTTGTGTTTTTTTGGTTGGTTGGTTGGTTAGGTTGGGGATTTTTTGCGCTAATTTAGTTGTTCTTATTTTCTCAAAAAAAACCCAAAAAACAAAAACGCCATTGTTTCTCACAGCACTGCTGGACTGTTGCTCCTGGGACATACAGAGGCAGACTAATGGCTCAAATATAGCATCTAATTTTAGTGCAGCCATAGAATTGCAAGCACCTGAGTTATTAAATCATGGAACAGGTGTCCTGGAAGAAGTTGTGGCAGAGTGTGAAAGCCTCAGCCCTGTCACAGCCAAAACAGCCAGCTCAGGTCAGTTGGTCTGATCTACATATCCAGCTTTGCCCTCCCTTTCTCCCACCAGCAGCAAAAGGATGGAGAAGAGCTGCCTGAAGTTCATCCTTTTCCATACCTCCAGTGACTGGCTTACCTGGAGCTGGAAGTGCAACATCAGGCACTGTCACACAATCGATCCTGTAGGTTTCTCACTGTTATTTAACAACATTTTTTTTCTTTGGAGAGATGAAGATTGAAGCCTGTTTGGTGGCAGCACACAGACACTGCCATGTAAACATCATAAATTAGAGCTCTTTCTTTGAGGAGCTGAAAGGCGATGGCTCACGGGTGTTTGCACAGGTAGTTACAGAAAAACAGGGATTTATTCAAACAAGGTCTTACAGGTAAATCCAAAAGTATATATCCAGCCAGATGATTTGCCTGATAAATGCATCCATCTTCTTAATGTGCCTCTTTTCCTGATGCGGGCTGAACAACTCTCGTGCCTGAGCACGTCATCAGTAACCTTGAAAACTAAAAGTCAATATTTGGAAAAAAATCCTTGCACCGAGCCACAGGAAAACTGGAAATCTCAGCGGGGACGCCTGGTACCTGATGACTGGGCATGTTTGACATGTTGTTATTTAAATAGGATTAAGCATCCAGAGCACATGATTGGGGGGGGAATGTTTAAAAGTTCCCTTCAGCAGGAAAATTCCTCACTACTTTCCCAGCCCTTTGATCATCCCAGTGCTTTGGCTGACTGCTGCAGATCAGCTCCTGCAGCCCAAAAATGCTTTAACAAGACAACTCAGGGGGGACAAGGGTACAGAGTGGAGCTTCCTGTCACTTGGCAAAGCAAGTGCAAATTGCCTTGGCTGCTGCTGCCTGCACGATAGCAATTTGTCTCTGTCAGGGGAAGAGCACATGGGTGGAAGCACTGCTAATACAGTGTGCCTTTGAAATAAATCACTTTATGCATACACAGATCATGTTGCGAGGCTTTTCTTTTAGGGTGATGCTTCTCCGAGGGCAGCGAAGTAATAGAAAGTTTGCACCCATGTGGAGTTTGGGGTTGTTTGCCCCATCAATCAGCAGACAGTGCAAAGGAGATGTGCTAATAAAGCCTTCACTTGCACAGGCAACTGCGGCGTTCTGTGTCCCACCGGGATAGGGAGAAAACTGTCCTGATGGATGGGAAAAAAACCCCAAGCAGATCTGGGGAGGCAGGAGGCTGAGGCTGGGACTCGGCCCGACGGTGATGCCCTGCTTGACCTCCTGAGGGTCTGCCAGCCAAGACATTTTCCAGCTGAGCAACCTTCCTGTGAAAAACAGCAATTGGAGGGAAGAACAGCACTCTGAGCACTTTGTAGCAGTGTGTCGAGTACATCAAGACATCTGACAGCACAAGGCAGAGATGTTTTTATCTGGGAATCTTTTATTCCTCCCATGAAGGAAAGGCTCGGGGCTCTCAGCTCAAGGTGGAGAAGGAACTCCTGTTCCTGCATTTCTGCAGGTCCACAGGTTTAGCAGCACCCCTACCTATTGACTTGTGGGTTGCAGTACCTCAAATCTGGGATCTGTTGTCCTTCTGGCAATTTAGACCAAATTCTGGGCCCTGGTTGTGCTGCTGCCTGCACAGCATGCTCAGTGTAAGGCTGGAGTTTGTGATGCTGCTCTGGAAGCATCCCTCGTGTCCCTCTGCCTGTAAAGCCAAGAGTCTGAGGCACTTGTCCCAGCTCTGCAGGGACACTGGAACATGACACCAATAAAAAGAAGTCTGGCATAACTTCCCTACTCCTAGAACTGCACAGTGAGGACACTTCCAGGGAGAAACACCTGAGACCTTTGGGAAAACACAGAAGTGTCAACAGATAAATCCTTTCAATTAAAGGTATGAAGGTAAAGTTTCATACTCAAAAAGAACAGTATTAGGTAATAATTTTTAATTTTGGAATTTATAATTCTATTGGTCAGATGGCAAAATCTCAGATCGAATAATTGACAGATATTATTCATTATTGGCAGATTAGAGAAAGAACTGATACCATGGGCAGATTGCTGCCGTTACTACAGTGGTTTTTCCAGAAATAAATTTTGATTAGTGCTCTTAATATGTTCACAGCCCAGATGCAGGGAGAGATTTTCTTATTCCACTTCATTCTGCTGTGCTGATATTCACAGCTTTTGTTTATCAGCAGCTATATTATTACCAGCCCTAACATGCTCCAGTGGCCTCCGTGATCTGAGAGCACAGGAAAAATAAACCTTGGGAATGACAATGCTGGCAGCTGAGTGGAAAAAAGCCCACAAGCTGGGCTTTAAAATGGCAATCAATATTAACTTCCATCACGCTTTAGAAACAAGATGGATTTGACAAACTGCATCAAAACCGTACCTCCAATCGACTTTTGTAAAGGAATGTTTCTCCTATATTACATTTATGTTTCTAGAGGTTATTGAAGTTGTTTCATAATGTTTTCATGCCATCAGAGGATTTGTTATTACAACTGAATATTTTATTTTTTGTGCTTAGAGAAAGGAAACTAAATTCAGTGAAAAGAACCCAAAGATATTGAAAAGATGTTCCAAAAGGCTCAGTAACATGTAAGTAACCAGGAGACATCAACACATTGTTTGCTGCTGTCATAGGAGATCTTCTTACTGTTGGGTGAATTTCACTTTATTATCTAGGCAAAACTCTTCTTCATCAAGATAAAAACATGGAAATTTACATGTGATTGATTCTTCACTAAATCTGCATTATTAATAGAATAATTATTAAGTATTTTATCATAGTAGCACCCCAAATACAGGGTCAGCACAGACCAGGCCAGAGCCCTCCTCCAAAAATCTGAAAATACAGTTTCTCCCTTCTTCATCAGTTTGGTGACCATTTTCCATTAGTGGAAGGTGTCCCTGCCTGTGGCAGGGGTTGGAAGGAGATGATTTTTAAGGTCAATTCCAACCCAAAACATTGCAGGATTCTATGTCTCTGTGACTCACAAATATCTGGGCACTCCTATTCCCAGAAAAAGACTTTCTGAAAAACCCGTTGGGAATGTTATTTAAGTGAACCATCTATAAGCAAACTTTACAGAGCACAAAGAAAAGCTGCATGTCAAAATTGGGGAGCAAAAATTGAAAATACATGTGATTTTTGTATGTACAAAGAGGAGTGTTGCAGGAAAAGAAATATGGAAAGACTGAGGAAGGGTTACAAACCCTGTATCTCTGCCATATTCCTCTTGGAGATATGGACCTTGGTCTTTAAAACATCCAGTGACTGAGATTAGATAATCTTTCTGGAAAATCTATTCCAACACATATTTCAAACCATTAGAAATTTTATGATAAGCCTAAGTTAGCTGTATTATTAGATTAAATTTGCTGCCATCCAAGCCAACTCACATTTTGCCCTGACATGGGGAAGAAACTGCTCAGCAGCCACAGACGTGCTGGGAGGTTGGGCCATCATATTTCCCTTCTGTCTTTTCTCTTCTTAAGTTAACCCACACAATTACTTCAATCTTTTCTTCTGGGTCATGGTTCCTAAGGCTTGACTCTTGTTCTCTGTCTCTGGGCTCCTCCTGATTTGCTCTCATTTTCCTGAAGTTTGGTGCTCAGCCACTGCCACTATGTGCAGCAAATTTATTCCACTTCTGAACCACTCCCCTATTTCAACGTCCACATCTCATGTTTGCCTTTTTCCAAAAGCACGATCCACTGGAATTCCCAGCTCCTTTCCTGAGGAACTGTTGCTAGTGAGTGACTTCTGGCAGAGGAGAGACCTTTTTAGTGTCCTTACAGGATGTCCTCAGAGCCTGGCTGGACTGGAAATTTATTCCCATTAAAGCCTGAGCAAAATTTCACGAGGAAAATCAAGTGTGCCAATTGGAAGGAGAACATTTCATTGATTGCACGTCTGCAATAATCATTTCAGTTATGCAGAAAATGATCTATGACACACCAAGCAACACTGTCTATAAACAGAGCAGACACACGAACTTCATTAATGGACCTGCATAAAAATTGATATGGTTTGATAATATTGCTTTAATCCACCTCCTGAGCCTATTACACAGATTGGGTCGAACTTCTCATTGCCATGCATGGCCTGCGGTCCTTCACATCAATGGAAAAAACCCCACCAGGGTCCCAACAAATTGAAATGGCCCATAAGTCATATTGAACCAATAGAGCTGATTTCATGAGGCAGATGTCAAAGAAAAATCAGTGCTGAACTGCTCTGCCCTTCAAACTCAACAAGGCAATCTTGACTTTTAACAGTTTGCAAAGGTAGATGCCAAAACATCAGAATATGAAGTAGCAATGTTAATGCAGGGACCACAGAAAAGGCATAAGAAAAGCTACAGCACAAAAATGGGATTTACAGCCAAGCCCGAGGCAGCTAAATGCAAACTGGCTTCAGGAAAAAGAGTGTGAGTGTAGGATATTCACACAGTGCCCTGCACAAATCCCACACTGCTGAGGAGCAGGACATGGGGAGCAGGAGAGGTGCTGCAGGTGCCATGGGCACTGGGACGAGGGAGGTGGATGGGGTAAGAAACCACAGTGAACTTGTAGAAATGGTCTGAATTTGGCCAGTTTGGGGGCTTTTACATATTTTGTGAACTTACTTGAAAGCTGAGCAGATCCTGTCCTTTGGCTCCCAGTGACAACACCAGCACCGGCAGCAGCGACCTGCTGTTTAAGGCAGGGACAAGGGCTCAGCTCGCTCCTGGCCAGGAATGGCTTTGGCATCGCACAGACAGGCTCCAAGTGTCCTTATTTACAGACCTCCACCTGTCCCCCTGCAATTCTTGGCTCCAGCTGCAGCACGTACCTCCAACAATTTTGTCACCTGCCAGCCAGGAGCCATCCTACCCTAAAAATGCCATATTAATGAGCAATGGGGTGCGGCGGGTCAGAACGTGTGTGAAGCCAGGTGAGAACACCTCCTGTTCCTCTCCCTGCCTTCACCAGGCACAGCCACTCCTGCAAGCGATCAGGAAAATGAAAAGAAGGGAAGAGCTGGCAGAGCTCCAAAATATGGAAATTTGACATCTTTTATTCCTACAGGAGGGAGGCAGAAAGCTACAGAAAGCAATAGCAAGGCAGGCTTTTTGTTTCAGAGCCCTTCCCACCTCTCTGTATTTTCCTGAGCCTTTCCAATCTCTCTTTTTGAGTGCAAGGAAAAAGGCTACAAAAACTGAATAAATCATATACTGTTGTAATTATTATCATCCTTGCACTGAAAAAGGTGGAACAGGCTTTGCTCACCAGGGATGTTTTTTCTATTTACTTTGCTTCTCTTTTCCACTTAAATCCTCTTTTCATCTGCATCTCTCAGAACAGAACCTGGATTGCTTTTGTCCGTATTATTTTTGTCCAAATTCTTACCTTTTTTCTTCTTGTTAATTATAATGTGATTTTTTTTCTGAATTACAATGAAATAATACTGGTGGCAACCATTACAGGCAAAGGTCCTTCTGGATATCTTAGCAATGTTTCTCTTACATTCTGTATTTGTTCTTGTTTAACTGTTTCACTTTATCAGAGTCACAAATGTGATATAAAATCTTTAGACAGCTATGGATGTTAAATGCGGAGCTCATCGAATTTCCTCCATTCCTGTACCTAATCCCTCCAGAAACACTATCCACAAAACTCTTGGAAAAATCCCAATATTTGGTCTCCCTGACTCTCATCCCACTCCAGATTTCCCTCTGAGCAAATGTGCAGGGCCCCTGTTGCTTCCCCTTCCCATTTCTCTCCATAGGGACTCCCCCTACATCCATGATGTGATGTCTGCATGATGTCCCATCCCATCTGAGCCTCCTGTCTCAGCCGAGAGCCAAGGAGGAATTCAGCACCACTGTCAATGCACAGACAGGACTGGATTTTATAGCAGGTGCTCTGCCACACCAAGGACATCAGTTTTTAATCCCACAGCACTCACCTCCTCTCTTTGTGCTGCAGGCACACACACTGACTGCCTCAGGTAAAAGCTTGCTCTGGAGTTTTTCCCTTCTGCTCTGGGATTTCTTGCCTTTCTGTTTTGCTCACCCACCACACAGGTGAGACCCCTGATTTATGTGACATGTGCTTCAGCAGCTGGATTTGCTGCTCTTCTCACATTTCCGGACATTTGCTTGAAGGCTAACAAAAGTGGGAAGCAGCAAAGAGTGGCTTTCACAGCCTGGAGCACACCGTTGTCCTAGCGTGGCCCGAAAGTTTTTTAGAGTGAGTTTCAGAACTTGTTCAGGCACTTGGAGGCGTTGGCTTTGGCCTGCTGAAGTTCAGGTCAAGACAGGATTAGGTCCTCAAGTTGTAAAGTTCCTCGGCTTCAGCCCAAAGTAGTTACCTGGTGAAACACAGAGCAACGAGACCATTCAATTAACCTGAAATCTCCCACTGGCACAAAATTAAAGTTCTTTTGCCAGAATCATTAGTAATTTGCAAGCTCTGTTCAGCAGGAGAGTAACAGATCCTGGATGAAAGGTGCCCTTTCCAGGAAGTGACAGCCTCTGCGCTGGGGAGGGGAGGCACTCCGGAATTCATCCGACCAAGCAGAGCAATTTGGAACCTGTCATGCTCCAAAGTCTGCTACCCTCGCTGCCGCTGCGCAGAACGTGCCGCAGGAGGAAGATGCTGCTCTGCCGTCCTGCCCCCCCCAAAACTGACCTACAGCTTGGTTTGGGATGTGTTTTAGCAGACTCATTCCGACCCTACACACCGGCAGCGGCAGGCTCTAGAGGAAGCAGATGCCTCATCATTTTCATTCTCTAGTCATGCCCCAAAATTGGAAAAGCAATTATGCATTGCAGATATAATTTATCCTGGAATCACAGGGTGCTTTGGACTGGAAGGGACCTTAAAGCTCATCTCATTCCACCCCTTGCCATGGGCAGGAACAGCTTCCACTATCCTAGGTTGCTCCAAACCTCATCCAAATATTGCACTTGGGCAGATTTCATTTTTCTTAATTAAGAGATGTACAATTAAACAACATGTCAGATAATTGCATATTTTATGCATTTGAATAGTCCTTTTTTCGCCACATTGCTTTGAAAAGAAAATGAAAAATTTCTTCACTAAAAAGCTGGTTAAGCATTGGAACAGGGAAGTGTCACCCTCTTGCCCAGGGAAGGGTCCCCATCCCTAGTGGGATTTAACAGCTGTGTAGATGAGGCAGCTGGGGGCATGGGCGAGTGGTGGCCTTGGCAGTGCTGGGGGAACAGTTGGACCTGATGATCTTAGAGAGATTTTCCAAACTAAATGAGTCTGTGATTCCGTGTTCCATCAAGCTTCTCTACAGGACTGAGAGCAACACTCAAAGCAGAGCCGAGGTGTCCCAGGGAATCTCTGCTGGGAACAGCAAAGGTGACATCACAGGATGGGTTATCCCAGCAGCCCCCCTGCTGGCCACCCCCTTGCAAACAGCAACAGCCTTAATTCTACTTTTAAAAGTTATGTTTGGAGACTATCAAAGAGCAAACCCTGACAAATCCAAGCTGCGCTTTTTATTTTCGCAGGAAAAGGTAATGTTCGCTTTTATCTCCTGTAAAAATGAAAACCCATTCAAAGTGCTGGCACCCTCTGCAGGAGGAGAAGTCCTTTCTGGGGTAAATTTCTAAATTTAGGGAGCAAAAAGACTTCTGGGGACTCGAGCCAGAACAATCAGGAGCCCTCTGTGATGAGGCCTTGCAACATGCACTGGTCCCACAGTTTATTGTACAAATTTCTTCAACAGAGGAAAGGGAATAATGGACAAAAAGTTTTCTCTTCTGATTATTGAGTGCCAGCTGCCATAGCAAGGAAAAATCCAGCACAACTTAAAAGGGGGCACACAGGGATAAAAAAAAACAGTGCACAAATTCATGTCTGTGTTCCTGCAATGGAGCACAGCTGAGATGGGGAAGAGATGAAAAGATAAAAAAAACGGCAAATCTGGAAACCATTGTGATGAACTTGCCCAGAGTATCTTGAAGTAATAGATGAGATAAATGAGCCTCTTTGAAACCTGTAGTTTCTTTAAGCATCTTGTCAAGACAAGGAGAGATGAGGCTGAGCTGCCAAAAGACAATATTTGCCCTGTACCTTTAGAAGGACCAGGAGCTCCCAGTTAAGAAGAGCTAAAGATAATTGAATTAAAAACCTATAGAAATGACAGATCTGTAATTTGAAGAGGGAGAAAATGGGCTATGCTAAAGAGGGTTCACGCAGACTATTTTTTTTTTGGTCATACAGAGAATTTTAAGTGGAAAGCAGCCCATGTTCCTGCTTGTGACAGCTCACTGCTAGGATGGAATTTTCACCTTTCCAGAGACTGGATGTGGCTGCCACAGCTCCTGACTCCAGGACGTTGTTGCTGTCAGGTTGGATCAGATCTCCACAGCCCTGCTGGATCCACAGGTGGATCAGGACTAGAATATCCACCTGTCTGCTTAGCTGGAACACCCAGGCAACACAGAGAGCTGTCTGCTAACAAGTGATTTCATCTTTGGGGCTTAGTCTAAAATAAATTTACAATGGGTTTAAGTTATTTTCCCTGAATTTCTTAATTAAAAAAAATTAAAATAAATTTCTAACTCAGTACTCAGCCCAGTTTTCTAAAGGATCAGAAGGTAACTCAGGCTGGAAGGGCTATCAGGGGGTTTGTGGGTCCAGGATGCTGCTGCCTGGGCACTGTGGTCTCTGCTGCTTTTGCCCCCAGAGTTCCCCTGGCCAAGCGGGCCTGGCCCAGGACAGGGCTTTGCACCCATGACGACTTTGCTGTTGTGGCCTTAATGGCTCACAAGGGTCCCCCTTTGCAGGGTGAATAGCTGAACCCCAAATTCCTCCAGGCACAGTCTCCAACTCTTCCTGGCCTCAGGTGGCTCAGCTAAAGATGTTCACACTCCAGCCCAGTGCAACCACCTGGGTGTGACAACACCCTCAGAACATGCTCTAGACCACACTCACCCCAAAACAAAGCCTTAGCTCAGCCTCCATGTCCTTCATAAGCAGGGAAATCAAGTCCTTTGACACTTCTGGGGTGCTCTCAAGCTGGTCCATCCCTGTCCTACAGAGCTTTCCTGTTCCAATGCTGCACTTTGGGTGTTTTGAAAGCAGCAGTGAGTGACAGCCAATGCGATCTCCCGGTGTGGCTCAGCCACCTCTGCCTCACAGAGCAGACACAGCTGGAGTCTGGAGCAGAGGAGGGACCTGGACCAGTTTTCCCAGGGCTCCATTAGTGCTGTAATTATCCAATTATCCATCCACTCAGCTCTGTACCCATAGTAAGCACCAGTGCAGTGTTTCAGCTGTGAGGCAGAAATCTTGCCTTCCAAACCATCATGGAAACAACTAATGCTGATTTTTTTTTTAATACTGACTTTTCTTTCAGGCAAAAAAGCTTGGGTTTTAATCGAATGAAAGTTTTCTCAGAGAATATATTTCACCTCTAGCACAGCTATCAAAAAAATCTACTTCGTTTCAGGTAGAATAAAAGAAGTAAATCTGGTCTTACTTATTTAGATCAGAAATTAGTTCCATGGGCATTTTTAAACATTAATTTTGTCTTCAAATTTCCTCCTTCCTACTGTCTGTTCACCATTGGAGTGGTCTGAGAGTGATTCCACATCAGCAGTTATAATCTTGACAGTTCTTGCAACGCTCTGTCCTACAAATTCAACAGCCTAAGGGATGCACTTTCCAGAAGAAACCATCTGTCTTCAGTTTCTGCTCCCTCTGCCCTTTCTCTGTCGCCTTTTCAATGTCATTGCAATTACAAAATATCTAAGGCCAGGTTGGATGGGCTTGGAGCAACCTGGCATAGTGGAAGGTGTTTCTGCCTACGGCAGGGGGTGGCACTGGATGGGTTTTAAGGTCCCTTCCAACCCAAACCATCCTGGGATTATTTTCCAGCAAGGCACAACAAGCCTCCTTTTAACTCAAGTATAATTAAGCACCTCATTTTTATCTAACTTTTTAATAGGTGACAGTCTGTGCTGAAGGGAGGATCCAATGAGCACAAAAATACCATGTTGCTATTTTTTTTAATGGGAAAGATGAATATTATGTCTTTGGAGCACTTTATATACAGCCATAGGAGTTATATTTATTCATGCTGCCGCCCCAACATGGGGACAAGAAATTAGTACAAGAGATAAAAAAGGATGCTTTTATGCATATGTTATGAAATTTATGTATGCACCTTTGCTCACATTGTTCCAAAGGGAGAATTTTTCACAGTAGGCATCAGTTGCTTAATTAGCACAGAATAATTAAAACTCACTGCAGGGAAATTTCCATAACCCCACAGCAATTATATGGGGAGAGTTCTTGGTTACTACATCGACAATGCAAAAATAACTTCTAGATAAGTTACCAAAAAATACCAGCTCTTCAAAAGTACCTTAGAGCAGAAAGACTCCTCAAGCTACTGAGCAAATTAAACCAGAAAAAACCCAAGTATCCAGTAGCCATCAGTAAGGTCCAATCAAGCAGTGTATTAACTGCTTTCACTTCATTTTTCAGACTCAGTTCTTCTATTGATTTATGTAGATCCCTGAACCTTCAGAAATACATTTGGTATAATTAGACAGCAATTGCAACTCCAGACTTCATTAATAATCATGAAAGAGTTCATTCGCTACCAATAGGAACTCATTTACAGTGCACTGTTTTTTTAGTGCTCATAAACAAACATCTATCAATGTTCAGCACATCTTAGGCTTTTAAAAAAATGATTTAATGACCTTGCCTGGTCTAGAAAAAGTCAAAATTCTCCACAGGAAAATGTTTTTACCACCAGAATGGTTGACAGAAAGTGTCTGTCAACACCAATGACAAATCTTAATTAGACTCGGTTTGGTGAAATTTAAAAATGAGAGCCATTCATGGATTTCATTTTGCACTTCCCATTTTATTTTGGTACCAATATTCTGATAGAAGACCTTTTTTTCATTTTGTTTCATCCTTAGTATTTCCCTTTCCCTTGTACTACATCAAACCCTTATTTTCCTGGGAGTGTCCTGAGGGAAGGGGCCAATGGATCCTGAGGAGAGCATTCCCAGCAGGTCAGGGAGGGATCCTGCCCCTCTGCCCAGCCCTGGAGGCACCTCTGGAGTGATCCTGCCCCTCTGCCCAGCCCCGGAGGCATCTCTGGAATGCTGTGCCCAGCTCTGGGCTCTTCAGCCCAGCAGGGACAGGGAGCTCTCGGAGCAGGGCCAGCCAAGGCTGTGGAGCTGAGGAAGGGCCTGGAGCATCTCGGTGCCCAGGAAAGGCTGAGGGAGCTGGGGCTGCTCAGGCTGGAGAGGAGCCCCAGCTGAGAGGGGCCCTCAGCCCTGGGTGTCCCTGTGTGCAGGGAGGGCTCCGAGCAGGGCCCAGGCTAATTTTGTGGGCTGGACACAAAAACCCCAAAACTTTTCTTCTTATCTTACTTCATCTTTCGAAAAATATTAATAACCTCCCAATATGTTTTGACTTGATGTTCTACATAAGTCAAAAAGCTTTCAAAGAAATTTTTTCCAGTGAAGAAGTTGCTGCATGTAATTGAAGTGAATTTGGGACAGCCTTCAAGAAAACAATGGGAAGCTGTTGGATCTCCTGCACTGGCTGTGTCTGCTGAGTCCACAGATATGTGGTGGAAGTGGCACATAATGTGCCACTATTGGGAGTTTTTGACAACAAATAAATGTTTGATGGAGATCAGGAAACATGTTCCACCTTTGAGTTGGTTTTAGGAGCATGTAAAGGAGGGAAAAACCAAAAGAGAAGGAAGAGGAGGAATTAAACAGGAATCCTATCAGTGTGCTGCAGTCATGAAGCCACATGGAAGGTGTTTGTGTTTATCTGCCCAACTGTGCCAGCAGGAGGTGGGAAAAGAGAGCCCAGGGGAGGTTTATGTAAAACAATTAATAGAGCATTCAACTTGTTTCTCCCCGAAGTGGGTCTCTAAAAAGCCTCAACTTCCGAGGTCAATCTCAACCATAAACTGCTGCTTTGTCCAGCTTTTGAGAAGACATCTTTCTGCATCCCAAAAAATGCCATAAAAGTCTCACTCCATCCTTCTGTCCTAAATACGAACTTAAATCAAACCTTAGTCATGTCACTTTGAATCAGCCTCTTGTAAGTTAATCCTTTAGGTTACCTGCATTTTCATGAATGGGTCTAGAATGAAAATCAGCAAGAAAAATGTTCCCAAAACACATTCAAAGTCTTATTTATGTTATTTATTAATGGCCACGACATCGCACTCCTTCATACTGGAGTACATGAACAACTAAACAGGGGAAAATGCAGTGAAGATTCTGCCGGCTGCAAAAATAACATGAAGAACTTGCTTTATTAACTTCTTCAAAGCTTTCAGGGAATTGAAAGGGAAAACAAATCCCCTTTTCGGGTCATTTAAGCCAGTTTATAAAGGACAAAATTACATCAAGCCACCATAAAGAGATTTGTACAGGTGTAAGTGAAGTAGAGCCTGAATTACTGTGACATTTTCAAATTCAATTAAATGACTGAAAAATGTCTTTAATGTGAACCTCTGTGCTTGGATCCATTACACGGTGGACTGTATTTGCTGCTGTGATAGGAGATTGCTGTGATACATAATCCATAGCCAGCAGGATGGATCAGAGGCAGAGCCCCTCTTTCCACAGGTCTGCTTTCATTAGCTGACATGGAATTACTCCTGTTTACACCGCAGTTCTGGACACCAGGAAACACTTTAATTCTGAATATTTGAGAACTAAGGATACTGAACATGACTCCACTGTACCTTTTATTAAGCACTGTAGTAATGACTTGGGAGACATAGCAGGGGCAGTGACAAATTTGCAGACACACTAAAAAACAGCAGCGAGAGCAGAGTTCAGTCAAGGCAAATGCCAAGGTGATATACGGGGAAGATAAAGAGAACTTCTGATAGGGCAGGAGAGTTAAACCAGTGGAATAAATCTCCTACTCTGGGGTAATGTCCCGAAGCAGAAGTTTGCCTGATGAGTGAGTATGATATCCATCCCCGAATACAGCATCAGCTTCACGCCCCACCACACACCTCTCTGGGTGTTATTCAACATCACACTCATCACTTCTAAGTGGGCAGAGCCATGTTCATTCTGTCAGCTTCACTTACTCGAGGATGTGCCATTCCTGAACCTATTCCCAAGTGCTTTTTCCCAGCCACTCTAGGAGTATGTGGGAAGCCATGGCTAGTGACTGGCAAAATTTAATTTGCTGCTCTTCCTCTTGCTGCAGCCACTAAATACAAGTGGTTCAAATAAAGCAGTACTTAAGCTGTAGGTGCCCCATCCCTGGGGGTGTCCAAGGCCAGGTTGTCCAAGGCTTGGAGCAACCTAAGATAGTGGAAGGTGTCTCTGCCCATGGCAGCGGGTGGCACTGGATGGGCTTTAAGGTCCCTTCCATCTCAAACCATTCTGGGATTCCATGATTCTACCAACTCCTAAGGAATGGACAGCTCCAGTCTTGCTCCAGTAGGTCCCCTGTCAGATCAAACCTACTGAGCTCACACAAGTGTGGTGATTCATATGGATTCTGTAAAACACACTGGGAAGCTTTTCAGAAATAAACCTCTAAAGAGCACACAAGTTCTCATTCTGGCAATGGAATGTGCCTAACTGGCATTTCTGTCTTGAAAAATCAAGTAATTTTTGGCTCTGATATTATGAGATAGTTACTATATACGAGGGTGCTCTTTTCCTATCTTTATCAAATAAATCTCTCTGAAAGGATGAATTTCAAGACCTGGACCTCAACAATCACTGGAAGAGAATCACAGAACCCCAAGATGAGTCAGGCTGGATGGGCCCACAGTGGCTCATCTGGTGCCCCCTCCCTGCTCCGGCAGGGCCATCCCAGAGCACAGGGCACAGGGCTGTGTCCACACAGCTCTGGAATATCCCCAGGGAGGACACTCCACAGCCTCTCTGGACAATCTGCTCAGGGCTGGGCACTGCCCGGGGCAGAAGCTGTGCCTCCTGTGCAGGGGAATTGCTGGGCTCAGCCCCTGCCCGTTCCTCTGGTGCCATGGCTGGGCCCCGCAGCAGAGCCTGGGCCCTGCTCGGAGCCCTCCCTGCACACAGGGACACCCAGGGCTGAGGGCCCCTCTCAGCTGGGGCTCCTCTCCAGCCTGAGCAGCCCCAGCTCCCTCAGCCTTTCCTGGGCATGGAGATGCTCCAGCCCCTTAAGGATCTTGGTCACCATTAAGAAGCTCGTGAGCATCCCAAATCACACCAACACATTCCAGGCCTTTACCATTCCACACGTGCTGGGCTTTGCTTACCACCCACCTCAGCAACACCCTGGAGCCCCATTTGCACAGTCAGAAGCGGCCTGCTCAAACATACCTTGATTTGCCTAAGATAGAGCTTAAAAAATCATTACAAAAGTGGTTCCCAACATATGCTCCCTGTTTTCTGACTATTCTCCTTTTTCCGCTTGATTCATACAAAGAAAAAGGTATCAGCTTTGAGAGATTGTTTTATCAGTGATGCCAGGAGAAGACCTGGGCTTCCCTCTTCCATAAGGGACCACGACTCACCATGACTTTAAGCTTGAGGATGTCCACAGGGGTGCCCATGAGGGCCCTACTAGACAACAAGAGTAAACAATTTTATTAATATAATGACTCTCCATGAGAAGTTAGCCATGTCAGACTGAATCATCCCAAAAGAGGGACCTTGAAGCCCAGCATCAGGTGGTGAATGAGGGATACAGTCCCTAGATCCCATTCCAGGGGCATCTCACACCCCAACACAACTTAGAGGAGTTCACCAAGCTCCTGCTCTCAGGTCTTTGTGTGTCTGTCATTCCAATGATGCCAGCAGCTCAATTAACTCCAGCAGATATTATCCATATGCTTAAGCTCTTTATGGGATTGCAGTCCAAGCTATTATCAGCAATATCGTTTACTGACTGAAACAGATTTTTAGTTTGTAAATATTGTCAGATGGAAAGGCTCAGCTTGGTTGTGAGCAGGGGAAACATGGGCAGGGAGCACAGGATAAATACTCCATAGTTTGTATTTTATACTGCATTATTCAAAGCAAAAAAACCTCACTTATAATACAACAACAACCCCCTGGCTGTCCCATACTGAAGCCATTGGAGGGGTAATGAAGTTTCTATTAAAAAAAAAAGGAATATGTGGTGTAGGTAAACTCTCCTTACCACTTCCTCCAGCCAAAGTGGACAATGAGAAAAAAAAATTATCTCTTAAAAAGTTGTAAATTTTAAACTGTGAGCAAAACTGTTTTATTTTTAGTTATTTGCAGTAAGTAGGAGCCCTAACAAATTTCAAGAAATAAGTAGGGCGAGGGAGGAGTTTGGTGTCTAATTTTTAAAATAAAAGTCTATTTCATTCTGGAATACAAACGAGTGAACTGTGGTTCATCTAAAAATATATCTAAATTTAAAAATCTGGTTAAAGGGATAAATAACTGCAGGAAAAACAACATCTCAAAACATTTTGAACTGCCCCAAAATACAACATTATCTACTTCTACTTCTTTCACTGGGAACAACAAAAAAATCACTATTTTGTTGCACTGAATTTCAATGTTGTAGGGGAATCACAAACTTTGGCTTCAGGGCTAATCCTATATGTCTTATATGCTTAAGAGAAGTAAAGGTCCCAAGCTCCCTATTAGCATAAAATAAATCCATTTAAAAACCAGTCAGGCCAGAAAGAACAGGTTGAATCAACTAGCATGACTTTCTGTACACGAAAAGTTTCCTGGTTTTCCTCTAGAGGATATGTTTCAGGAATTTTCTCCAACACAAGATCTAAAAGCCCTGACAGCAATAGGAAAAATGGCATTGCTTTTGCTACGTGACTGCTCTGCTTCTAGGAATACACACATGTATACCTGGTTTGCAGCCTGAATTTATTTGGTTTAGATGGGAAGAATCAAATGTATTCAGGATCTTGCTGCCTTTCCTAATTTCCTGTTTGCCAGGAAACATCAGCAAACACGGCCATAAAACCCAAGTGAAATATTTACCACCAGACCTGGCCTCTCAGAACTGCACTTGCACCTCAGCTGAACGCAGGCAGAAAGAGAACATCCTTTAAACACCCCTGTTATCCAGCAAAGGTTGTTGGAAATGTCCCCATAAAACATATGTTCAAGGCTATTAATTGTATGGCAGGAGATGAAATCTCAGTAACATGTCCGCATTATGCACAAACCCCAGATGCTGTGTCAACAAAACCAGTTTCACTCAGTGCTGGTTGGTGTAACTACCCAAAATCTGCAAAATGCCTTTCCAGGATGTGTTCACTGAGGCAGGAGAGTTCAGCAGCTCACAGGGAGGTTGTTTTGGAGACCAGGAAAGGGATTTTGTAGAGCAAAGAGGATGGAAGAGAAAGGCACAGGACCCTACAAATCTTGTGAAAATGCCTGTGAAAAGAGGGTGCACAGTCAGTGTACTCACACTTCACTGACATCCAAGAAATTTAAGTTTGAAATTAAACTGGCCTGCAATTATTTTTCCTGAATCGGGACTTACAATCAGACTCTATAGGGTTAACAACCGATGTTCAGTTTGAACACCTTTAAAATGATGAGGTATGAAGGATGCAAAGTTTTTTGGTCCCCTGAACTGAGCTTTCCTCTATGTCAAAGACAATCTGGAGACAGAATTGTGAGCCATCAGTTTAAGGTTAGTGGTGTAAAATGAAAGGAACTGTTTGGTTTAAGGGGATTTGGACAATTAAATGGAAACTATCAAACTNTGTGAGCCATCAGTTTAAGGTTAGTGGTGTAAAATGAAAGGAACTGTTTGGTTTAAGGGGATAGAGGAAATTAAATGGAAACTATCAAACTTGAAGGGGACTGAACAAAAGAAACACTGGAAAGAACAGCTGGAGACCTCAGAGCTGGGGTCACCAGCACAGGAAAGGCATGGATCTGTTGGAGCAAGTCCAGAGGAGGCACCAAGATGATCAGAGGGATGGAGAAGCTCTGCTGTGAGGAAAGGCTGGGAGACTTGAAACTGTTCAGCCTGGACAAGTATCGGGGTGACCCAATTGTGGCTTTCCAGTGACTGAAGGGAACCTACAGAAAACATGGAGAGAGACTGTTTACAAGGGATGGAGTGAGAGGACAAGAGGGAATGGTGTCACACTGAAAGAGGGGAGAGATTAAAATCAAGTATAAGGAAGAAGTTTTTCCCTGTGAGGGTGGAGAGGTCATGGCACAGGGTGCCCAGAGAAGCTGTGGCTGCCCCATCCCTGGAAGGGTCCAAGGCCAGGCTGGATGGGGCTTGGAGCAGCCTGGGCTAGTGGAAGGTGTCCCTGCCCATGGCAGGGGAAAACCGGATGATATTTAAGGTCGCTTTTAACCTAGGCCACTGTGCCGGTTTGGACACAAATTGAGGAGGAAACAACCCGAGAAGGGCGTCTCTCTCTCTCTCTCTCCTGCCTCCCAGGCAAGCGGACCCCAGCAGCACCTCCCCCACGGGTTTGGGAACATAATTTCTTGAGCGAAAGTGAAAAAAACTATTTATTTAACAAACAGAGTCCCCTCCTGTCACGGGGAAAAAAGGATATTGAAGCCCCCTCCCCTGTCCCCTAAAAGAGGACTATGGATTTTAGAGTTCTTTCTGTAGGTAAAACCTGCAGTCCTACGCTGGGCCGGGCCAGGCCGGGCAGGGTCCGATGATCCCCCTTGGAGGGTCCCGCCGAGCAGGTCCAGAGATGACAGCTGGTCTCAGATGAAAAGCAAGCCAAAAAACAATTCAAAAAGGAAAAGAAGCCGCTGAGGCAGATCACAGTCCCTTCTCTGCTGACAGCTGAAGAGACTAGAGAGCAAAAGTCCTCTAACCAGCAAATGTTGTCAGAATCGGGAGAGAAAAGAATGCAAAACATTCTAGATGCAAGGTCAAGCGAGCCGCTTTGAAGAGTTCTCTCGGCTTCTCTCTCCCCCCTTTGCAATTTAAAGGTACACTAGAGATCAAGCAGGCGATGGGGAATACAGTATGGTCATAGAATCACCCCAAGACAGCCACTCCACGATACTGTGATGATTCTATGAAGGTACTGATCTTCCGCACTGATAATATTTGAATAAAATAAAGACAAGGCGAATGAGGAAACTTCTGGGTATGTAATCCATGGGATCACACTGGAGATTTCCAATATATGCACAAGTCCTGCCAGATCAGTCTTGGGATAAAGTTCTCCTGAAGGTGCTGAGGTGCCCAGGGAATGAACCCAGTTGCCAGTCAACAGAAAGAACCAAGACACAAATTTCACTGTATGACCAAAGATCCAGGCATGGACCATGTGTTTGATTCACAGGCCAGCTCCTTTGTCCAGTGATGGTTCCGCACCACCATCGATGTGTGTCCCTTCTGGTGCCAAGCCTTGATCAAGATTGGATTTGTTTTTAAAAATATGGCATGCTGTCATTACATGAGTCATCCTCTGAGAACCAGGAGTGCAAGGAAAGGGAAAGAGAGATGATGATTAGTCAAATGCTTACATTGTTTCATGTAACATCTAAGTTCACATGCTGGATCCCATCAATTAACTTACATAGCACTTGAACTGTCATTTATTTCTTTTAGAAAAGCAAATTGTTTTTATTCTGCCTCTTTCTTGAACTTTCTGGAAAATGAAATTCTAAAGTGCAGAAGTGGCACAAAAATAATTGCAGTGACTTTCTGTGACTATGTGCTTTTTAATTGCAGATTTTTCCTTCTGAAATCAGAGCAAAAAAGAGCAACTGATGACTACAGCTGGATGAATACGGCAATCATTACCCTTGTTATAATGATACATTTCAATAACAACCACAATTCTTGATCCCCATGGATGGCTTTATAATGACCATGGATTATGCTGAGAAAATGCTATTCCTAATTTTATTCTTAATGGAGTGTGAACGTCTTGCTCTGTGGTGGAGACTAATTGTCACTTTAGATGTAATTTCCATCACTCAAAGAACATGTATGCTCCATGTATTAATTACAGGATACCACGATGGCTTGCATTGACAAGAGATGGTGGATTTTGGACTTCCAGCCAAATGGAACAGTTCCCTCTCTAGAAAACTCTCATTATCATTTACCAACAGCACATTTTATCATAGGTAGAATGTGGCCATATTCATGGCCTTCAGAACATTTGGTATCTGCATAATTAAACTAATCAATTGCAGAGCAGTAGTCAAAAGTCAAATCTTAATGAACTGGAAAAATGATACTTCAATTTGCTGTCTCCAATCCCCAAATTAGCATCATAAACACAACGTACTTCTAATCTGTGAAAAAAAATAGTGGTTTTTCCTTATTCTTAGATGGTTACTGTGTATTAAAGACATTATTTTCAGTAGCTTCGTAAACCATCAGCTAGTTTTGAGTAATTTAATAAAAATAATGTAAATATGTTATGCAAAACCCACAACATCTTGTTACTTTTGCTGAAAATATAATTTTGTTCTAATTTTTTTTGTAATAAATTTTCCGTTCTATTTAATACATATACAGGACATATTTCCCAGTGGGGAGAGGATGTGTATTCTTAAGGAATCCAGGGAGTTGACTGGTGGAGGTTGGAAGTGACTTCTAATCCCTTTTTTCCTCTGCCCTTGGTGCATGGAGAGGGATTTGATTGTGATGAGCACAGTGATAAAAGTAACAGAAATCGATGTTCTCCATGCTGCAGCCATGTCCATCACTAGTCAAGATCCAGGTCCACCCTGCCTGGCTCTGCTGGAATTCAGGTCACAGCCTCCAAGGGCTGCCTGAGGAAAATGATGGGAATTGATTTTTCCCCACATTTTACTTATCAGAAAATGCAACAGATCCATTAAACATTGTTTGCTAAGATGAAACTTCAGATTCTCCCCCTCTGCTCTGCCCTGGTGAGACCCCACCTGGAGCTCTGTGTCCAGTTCTGGTGACCCAGACACAAGGACATGGAATGGTTGGAGCAAGTCCAGAGGCAGCCATGGAGTCGCTGAGGCGGCTAGAGAGCCTCCCTTATGGAACCGGGATGGGAGAGCCAGGAATGTTCAGCCCAGAGAAAAGAAGGTTGTGTGGAGAGCTCACAGCACCTTCCAGGACCTGAAGGTGCTACAGGGAAGCCAGGGAGGGACAATTCATCAGGAGTGACAGGACAGGGGGGAATGCCTTCCCACTGCCCGAGGGTGGGGTTAGATGGGATATTGGGAAGGAATTGGTCCCTGTGAGGGTGGTGAGGCCCTGGCACAGGGTGCTCAGAGCAGCTGTGGCTGCCCCTGGATCCCTGGAAGTGTCCAAGGCCAGGCTGGATGGGGCTTGGAGCCACCTGGGCTAGTGCTAAGTGTCCCTGCCCATGGCAGGGGATGGCACTGCATAAGCTTTGAGGTCCCTTCCAACCCAAACCATCCCCTGATTCCATGATTCCCTAACAGAGGCCAGGGATATAATGAGAATCAGAGTCCTGCTGCCTTGCCTGAAATTGTGAAAGCACAGAAAGCAAAATTTGGTCCAGAGCAATATTGCTACCCCAAATCAAGATTAAAAAAAATAACTAAAATAAAAAAATTAACAAAAAATAACTCAGTCACCAGAAGGTATTACCTAAGGGAAGGGAGGTGCTGAAGGATCCTAAGCCACTTTGCTGGGACAGACTCCTGTCTGCAATAATGTGGAAGTGTGAATAAAGGATCATCCTCCTGTCTGCAAACATGTGGAAGTCTGAATATTCCATCCGATCTCCACAATAAACCTAATCTGTATTGCACCAGTGCCCTACCTCATTTTAGCAGTGCAAAATAGCCAAAGCTTTAGAGAATAGCTCAGCCATCTGCGCCTGCAGGTGTTTACAATACAGAATAAATTAAGAAGTGACAAGGCATTGAGAAGGTTACAGTTGAATAATTACCAAGGAAAACTCAAAATCTTATGCACCATTTCAACTCCTGGAGATAGAGTAGCTTCCTCTGTCCTTTTAAAATCATTTTCCACTCATGCTTAGTTTGCCCTTCTGTCTGAAGGACACCTCCTTTCTTCAAATAGAGAACTTGCAGAAATTATGTCAATAGTTGTGCTAACAAGGTTTTTTATTCCTTTTTGATTTAATTGATGCAAGAAATTCTGCTCCTAGTGTGGAGCACAAAGCCATGTCCCATCCATGTTCTGTGACAGCATCTTCTGGCTCTGGTTTTCTTTCTGAAAACCTCTAGAAAAGTTCAGTTTAGACATTGTGAAAAGAAATGCGTGGAAATATGTGGGATCTGGGACATTCCCTAGGCTTTCTTCCTGATTATGAACCTCTTCCATAGAAGACATTCTTTACTCAGAGGGAGGTGATGCCCTGGCACA
>VWPU01016250.1:0-35000 GCA_013398955.1 Callaeas wilsoni
CGGCGGCGGGCGAAGTTGGGTGGCGGAGGGGGCGCGGCGAGGAGGTCGCCCCGCCGGGGCCCCGGGCAGACCCCTGCCCGCCCCCGTGCCCGGTCCGGCGGGCGATGCGCACTGAGTGAAGGCGCGGCCCGGGGCGGGCGGCGGCAGTGCCCCGCTCCCTCTCGGCGGACCAGTTTGAGTGACACCGCGATCATCTCGTTTCCCTTCAAGCTTCGCCTGTTGCCGCCGCCGCCGCCGCCGCTCCAGCGCCGAGCCGGGAGTGGAGAGCGCAGGCTGAGGCTCCGCCGGCTCCGGCCAAGAGATCCCCTGTCTTTATGCCGTGATCTCCCAGCCCGGCCAGGCACCGGGGGCGCAGGGCGGGGTGGGGGGGACTGCGGGCTCTCCCCAGCCCTCCCGCCCGCACACCTCTTCGGGGGGCTTCCCCTCCTCCTTCCTCCGGGGCGATTTGTCAAACTTCCCCCCTCTTCTGCCAGCAGCAGCAGCAGCAGCAGGGCTGTCCTCTCCTCTGTGCCGCCTCCTCCTCCGCCGCCGCCGCCTCCTCCTCCTACTCGGCATCGTGTATGCACAGCAACAAAAAATATATCCCCGACCCAGCCCTCGCGCCGAGGCTGGAGCAGCTCACCGGATCTCTGGGGCTGAGGCAACTCTTCCCACCCCCGCGCCCCGGCTGCCCCCCCCCGCCGGCGCCCGCAGGAGCCCAGCATGCCGAGGAGGAAGCAGCAAGCGCCCCGGCGCGCAGCAGGTACGAGAGCCGCTTCCCTTCCTTCCCTTCCCTTCCCTGCCTTGCCTTCCCTTCCCTTCCCTGCGCGGCCGCTGGCTTCTCGTCTCGCTTCCCTCCGTCTCTTTCATAACCGGCTCCCGGCGGGCTCAGCCGCCGCTCCGCGCCCCGCTCCTGCCCCGCTGCCCGCCGCTGCCGAGAGCTTTGCCGAGCAACTCCCGGGCTGGAGGCACGGCGCTGGGGCCGGGGGGTTTTGGGGGGATTTTATTTATTTTTTTTCTTTGGGGTGGGTGCGCGTGAAAGCCCGTTCCCCACTTTTGGTGCCCACTTTGATTTATTCCGAACTCTGCCATCGCCCTGCTCGGTTCTGGGGGTAACCCTGTGCGAGGGGCAGGCGGGTGTGTGCGGGCACACGCTGCTCGGGCTCGTGTGGTCGGTGTCACTCCGGGGCTGGGGGAAGTAAGGAGGCGAATTTTGGTTATTTCCAGCCCGTACTTTGGTACCTACTTTGATTCTCTCCCTTGTAGTCTTCGTTCTTCTACATCCCCTTCCCTCACAGGCAAATGGTTCGTGAAAGGCAGGGAAAATACTCTTTTTATCTAATTTTTTTTTCCCCTTTTAAAAAAGAGAGAGGGTATGTATAAATACATGGCACGCTGTGAATGAAGTGGCAGGGACAAAGTGATTTGGAGACTCCGCAGTGTTAGTTGAAGATCCAAGCCCAGAACTGGTTCCTTTGCCCAACTTTTACCTTTTTCTCTTCTGCCCTTGTACTGCACTGGAGGTGTCTCTGCCGGACAGACAGACCCTCCTATCTGGTCACTTTCTTTGGTAGCCTCTTCTGTTAATCCTATTGATTTCTTATTTATGAGTCCAGAGGAGAAGCTGCAAAGTAAACCAAAGAAGAAAAAAAAAAAAAAAAATGGTCTGTGTATTGTCAAGTGACTGGTGAATGTTTCTGATAGTGCCTTTACAATTTCCACCGGCTTTTTTTTCCTTTTTAGAAATAGTTTTCGAGGTTTTGTGCTGGTGAGGTTTTTTGGTTGTTCGGCTTGTTTTCCTTTTGCCAGAAATGTCAACTCCTGTTAAACTTAAGCGGTATTTTTTGGAAAAGCCAAATTGGAAAGAAAACACTAAAAGAAAAGCCCCACATAATTTTACAGTAATCCTTAGTTGGGGATATGTGGGCTGGAAAAGGTTTCCTTGGCCTGTTGCCATCCTTGATTTGATGTCTGATTGATCGCCTGTCATCTGGCAGCCTTTGATCTATTCATTCCCGATAAACATCAATAAATCACTTGCCATGGTAACGCCAGACTCGGTGACGTCACGCGTGGCCTGTCAACTCTCTGTTAGCGCAACTTGAGGGGCTCCTGGCGAGCGGTGCCACCGATGGGCCAGGGCTGCCAGGGCCGCCAGGGCTGCCAGGGCTGCCAGTCCCCCTTTTTGGGAGGCACAGGACAGGCTCTGGTGAGGGCCAGCCCTGGGGGCCGGGGTGTAGCAGCCCCGAGAGGCCGGCGTGGAAGTTTTCCAGAGGCTGGGCAGCAGCCCTGGCAGCGCGGCGGTGCTCGGCACAGCCTGGCGCAGGTACTCCTGGAGCCCGGTGTAGGGGCTCCTCGGAGCCCGGGCGCTCAGCAGCGGGCCACCGCTTCCACGCTGCCTGGCGGCTCCTCCGAGTGGGGCGGTTGGAATTTAGTAAGCAGCAAGGGGCTCGGAGAGTAACACAAACTGTAAATAACAATGTGCATGTTTCCTTTCTTCTCCTCTTTGACATCCACATGCGTTCAGCCAGTACTTTTGAAATAGGGAAATAGACTTCCCAGCAGTCCTACCCTGCAAACAAACAGCTAGAAAGTTTGGAAAGTTTCTCAGTACGGTAGTGATACCATCTAGCAAACAATATCGTAGCCAAATACTTTGTGATAATATTTTGCTTTTCTGGCCCGTGCCATCAAATAACAGTTTTCAAGAAAAATGACAAAAGTGAACTTTTCTTGATGCTTGGGAAATTCTATTTTGTAACATGAGTTTAGTTCTGCAAAATCTAGCTTTTCCATGTGTTTGACACACTTGACTCTGCTGTAAGCTGGGCTCTCCATAGGCTGGAAGAAAATGTTTCTACACTAAACACACATTCTGAGATATCTTTCTTTCCCTCCACCACTCTCTGTCTCTCCCTCCTTTCTCAAGTGAATCATCCATGATGTGCGATCTATCTTTCATATTTAGCAGAAGTGTAATCTCTTTAAACTTTTAGCTTTTTGATAGCCACATTAAACATTCAGTATTGTGTATAATTGCTTCCCACTGAGATGCTGCTTTTATTGGTCACATTGGAAATGTTACTTTTTCTAATAGCAGTAAAAGCAAAGGCTTTTTTTTTTAACACCTTAAAAAACAGCTAAGAAATAACAGGTTAGTTAAGAAATATTCATTACAAAAACTTGACTGCAGGACTAATAGGAGATGGAAGAATGGTTTTGCTCTATCAAAATGACCCGTCAAAACGACTTTGTTTCATATTTGATTTAATTGTCTCTCTCCTGACAGGCACATTCATCAATAGCTTAATGGTCAATCAGAAGTTGGCAGAGTGAGTGCTTTCATTCTTTCCCATACACTAGCTTTGGCTTTACTTTATCAAAATGCCTCTGCCTAATGGATATGGGGGATGTAGAATGACTGAAGGGCTACTTATTTGACAAGAGTGAAAAAACAAGAACATTTATGCTGTTGATAAGTGCATGAAGATAAATAAGTGAGCTGTATGAGGCATTTTATTTTAAGACAGAAGAAACTTACTTTTTTTTTTTTTCCCCCTTTTTGGCTTGAGAGCTGCGAGTTATAAGGTTCATGACTGCTTTTGTGGCATACTGAGAGTGATGACAAATTGATTGCTTGGTACTGAGAGAGAAAAAAAGGTGGTGGTGGGGGGAGAATTAAAGATGTCTGCTGATTGGTAACTCAGGAAATCCAGTCCCCAGCAACCTTGAGAATACTCGAGAATTTTTTTCTCCAAACTGAAAGGTCCGCTCAGCCATAAAAAAAGAAAAGTTGTTTTGCCAGCTTCATTAGTGTTCACCTAATTAGCTGTAAACCTGATGGATTCCTGACAGCTTTAATGATTGGAGATGACAAGCTCCACGCAGTGTCATCCAGCAGAATTAGGTTTGCAGCTAGTTTGATGTAATCAAGTTGATATTACACAGTCCTGGTTGCCTTTAGTTGTGCATTAACTCAATTTTCTGCTGCAGGTGACAAATGGGCTTTGGTACCTGGATAATCATGTCATAGGAATTAGGGCCCTTTTAATGGTCTGGAGTAGAATAACAACAACAAAGAACTCTCAGCAGCACAGAGCTCGCAGACATAACAGACAGGTGCACAAATTCTTTATGTCTAGCCCAAGTGTTAACACCACACTGTGGAAGACTAAAGCTGTCTGAGAATCAAGAATCTGTAAAAATGATAATTTCACTTTGTTTGCTTTGAGACTCAAGTGAATATCGTAGGTAAATTTGGGAAGGAGAGTCAGGGATTGCAATTTTATTCCTCACCTGTTAAAGCAAGATGATAGTCAGAATTGCTGCTCCAAAGACTTCTGTCATGTAAGTCAGGAGGAAGAAGGTATTTACCAGTTAGTGGCTACTGTATGGGGAAGCTAAGATATTGTATTAATAGAGGCCAGTCTTGTTCATGCAAACAGTAATTATCTATCCTTAAATTATAGCTTTCACTTGCAGCTTTTTTAGAAACCTATTTAAAAGATCAAGAAAATGTACTTCCTACTGACAGAAAAGACTTAATACCTATTTTGTATACATATCTTCTGAGGAGGGATTGGGAACTAGTGGTTTGCTGGAATCACATTTAGTTTACTTATTTCTTTATTTAAATATTTAATAAAACAGTAAGACCCAGACAACTGCACCGAGTTTTCAAGCCTCTGGGAAAAAAAAAACCCAAACAAACCTGGGCCTACAGTATTTTTTTTTTTAATATAGTATGTTTTAAATCCTAGAGATTGCTGCATGCTTTAGGTTCTTCCCAACTTCTGCGCTTACGTTCAAAAGCTGCACCTGGGCAGCGCGAGCACTGCAATGCACGCAATTGGCGTTTCAGGGGTGCGGAGCACTTCCACTTCCCGGGGACTGGAGTGCTCGTGCCAGCCCTCAGCCCCTCCAGCGCGGGGCTGGGGGTGCACCACAGCAAACAGATGCAAGATGGCACACAGGTTGTGCCGCCAGATTTCCAGGCAGCTCTGACTCCGGCAACTCGAACGCTCGCTTTAATTTATGGCGATTGCTTGCAACTACATACATACCCCAAAAGTAAATGTAGCGATAAAGTAGGCTACCTATAAAGGTACTTGCAGTGTCAGCCCTTGGTATGTTATTTGCCTCCAAACCTGCCACATATTTCTCTGTTGGGCAGAGATTCTTCCTAGCAGCAAGCTGACAAAATGATTAGTTATGGCTGTCCTCTGCTTTTTTTTTTTTTTTCCCCGGCAAAGTGTGAAGGAACAATGCAAAAAAAAAAAAAAAAAAAAGAAAAAGGGGCATAAATATAAAAAGGCTTGATAGATTCCCCTGAATATCTGCCTGGAAAACAGAATTTTCCAGAATCAGCTGCCATTTCTCCCATTAGCTTGACAGCTGTCAATTAGGGCTTCAGTGCTCTCCTGGGCCACAGTTTATTGCGTGCGGTTGATGTTGTCATTTTGTTCTCGGTTTTGCCTTGAGCACTATCATGAGCAGGAGTGAAATAGTCAATAACTGATGTATCAGCAGTTATTTCTTAAATTGGCTTACAAGTCTGCATTTTTCCTCTTTTTACTAAAGATTGTTTTGTAAAGTGATTAGAATGAATTGTGACTGCTGCAGGGTTATGGGAAATGCAGTGAAGCTAGGGTGAGTTAGCAGGATTAGAGTGGGTCCTTTTTGTCAGCCCTGCTTCCAGGATTAGTGGAAACTGTATAGAAAAGATCACCTTCAGGGTGAAGTGTGGGGTACATTTTTAAGCGTGCTACGTGCACGCTTATGCAGAAACATATGGTGGTACAGAGTGAATGAAAAGAAATCATTTGCCAGGACATAAAGTAACCTATGTGTTATCTTTCTGAGCAAACCTTGGCACTGCTGGCTTTACGGTGTAGTAATCCATATTTTAATCCAATGTCGTGACTGTTTCCTAGAGAATCCAAATACAGATTGTCAGATTTTAACACAGCCCCGTTTTCAAGGTGCTGCTAGTGGATCAGGTATTAAGATGCCTGAAGTGTTGCATTGTCAAGTAGGAGTGTATGTGTGTGCATGGTTATGATACAGCACCAAAAATAACATAGTTGCTGAGCAGTCGCGTGTTATCTTATCTGTGAAATACTTCAGCATCATTTACTAAACAATCTACCTCAGGTGTTTTAGTCTGATTTTTTTTTTTTTTCCCTTCTCTGTGTGTTTGGTAATTTTTTAAAATTTAGTTACGCCCAAATTGTGGTTTATCAGCCTTAAGTTAAAAATGAAAGGTGAATACAATATATTGTATTTGGTAACAATGATATGGACTGGTACATCCAGACAGATAATATGCAGTTGTAATTAGAGTGAATAGACAGGCATTCATTTTCAAATTCTTTGACACATGCATAAAATAGTCATATAATAAGATAAGATGACAATTTTATGTTAGGTTGATAAAGTGTCCCGATACATGCATTTAAATGTCTGTAAGCCTTTTTTTATCCAGACAGATTAATTCTAGTTTCCAGCATTTGCAGTTAGACATTAAATTAATTTTAAAAATCCCACTAAACAATGGATGCGTTGCTTTTTTGTGTGTGTATGTGTCATAACCTAAAGCAAGAGGATTGAAAAAAATTTGTGCAATTGATTTTTCTTGATTTCAACATTAAAAAAAAAAATAAAGCATGAAAATTGGCTCAAAGGATTTAAAGCATAGTCCACGAGAGATTGTATTGTGGTTTTCTTAAGCACAATAATGCAGAATAGAACATTGTCAGAGCTTGAAATTGTTTGTTACCATTTTCATAAAAAGAACTGAAAGAGTTGAAATAAGTAGGGCTTAATTTCAGAGACTGCAAGATTCATCCTACTGCATTTGCCTGATTTTGCGCCTGAAAGATATTTTGGTCATCTCAGCAGAGAGCCAATCTGCAGAATTTAAACACTTCTCATTGCAGGCATCAACTTTAAGATATTTCTCAGAAAATGTTCAAAGGGTTTTTTTCCCCTGGGGGCGGAGGGAGAGTAGGGAAAGAGTTACCAGAGGATCATAAAATATCTGAAAGCTCTTTGCCAATGCCATTACCTGGCCTCTTCGGGCAGTGAAGGGGCAACTCTTCAAGAAAAATCTAAGTTCGTATTTTAGACTTAATTATAAATTATTAATTAACTCTGTCAGGACACATGTTATTAATTATGACTCTCTTTTCTTCATTCAGAGCAGCTGTTGGGAATCACGTAAGTTGACTGTGTTTGTTGGTGGGGGAGTTTGCCAGTGAGGAGCCTCCATGCCCAGCCTGCCTCACCTCCAGCTGCCATCCCCTTGCGCCCGGGCGCGGCTGTTGGGCAGCTCCGCCTGGCAGCGCTGGCGATTAGTGCAAGTTTTGAGGCGGCCCAGCGTGCTCACAATTAGCCAGCATTGTCACGGAGCTGGGTTTTAGGTCCTGCCCATAAATAATTCCCGTTTTAGCAAGACCGTGTGGTGGTGAGGAGGTGGGAAGGGCGGCGGCCAAGCCCTGGCGAGGGGGAAGCCAGGCGCTTTCCGTGCCCTTTCGCCAAACTCCCGCCAAACTTTGCACGCTGGCACAGAGAAGAGGGCTGCTTTATTATTCGTTTGGAATGATCCAAATTCATTTACTTTTGATATTTCCATCATTAAATTGAGCCCTCTGTTTCACTTTCTTATGTGTTCTTTGCGGAATGCATGTTGCATAAAATAGGCAATTTTTAATGAACAATTTAATGTAAATGGGTTCTGAATTTAAATTAATATTAATGAAGCTTTGAGTGAATTTATTTTGCATACGTAAAGGCTTGTAACTCTTTCACTCATACACTCTTGTCTTTATGTACTAACACATTGGTTAGGTGAATTGGCTAGTTTCCATATTTTGTGATTAAAAACTCTAATGGATTTTACATGGATATTTGTGCCAGCGCAGCTTTGCGCAGGTTACTATCGCTGGTAAAAGCATACCTGCCTTGATATTCAGATTTTTGTAGTTAACATTTCGCTGTTACCCCACCGTTTCTGTATGTTTCTTCCTACTTTGGTTTCGCCTTCATGCTTAAAGAAAAAAAATACTCCAACAATAGTCACCACAGTCAAGATGTATTCTTTCTTTGGCTTACCTCTAATGCATTATGTATTTAGAAATGATGGGATGTTCTATAATTAATTCTGTTAGATGTAATTGCTATAATCACTTCGATGCTACACATAATAAAAGTAATATGGTAAGCATACGAAAAAATATAAACACCTTATTGTAACACTTTTTGTAAAATTCTTTAAAAAATCTTGTTTAGAGCAGAACCTCCGCTTCTTTATTTTTTCAGAGCTAAGATTTTTTTTTTTAAAGTACATTCCTTTAGTAAATGAGTTAATTTTAGATATTGAAAAGATTTTGACAGGCAGGTTGTGTTGTATGTGTGCGCGAATATCCCTGGCTCTGTGTGGTATTAAAGATGTAGTTCATTAAGAAGCCAATCTTCAGCGTGGCTACAAGTGAGACATAAATATCACTGTATATCCCATGAAATGAGAGACAAATATGTACATTATATCAAAACCCAGGACATAGGAAATAACACAGGGATGGAATTGTACAGTGGAAAGCTTCTTTGTAGTGCAAAATTATGGGAAATATAAAATGTATGAAGGGTAGCATGTAACTAGAGAGGGAGTTTTTCAGGCATGGTCCCAAGTGGGAAAAAGACTACAAAAGGTGATTTCCCTCCTCCTGCTTTTTCCTCTTCTTTTTTTTTTTTAACAAGTAGCTTTGAGTTATTGTTTGCAAACACAGTTTTTGATAGGGAGGAAATGAAAAAAATATGGGCAATGAGTTAAGCTGTGTAGCTGATATCCTTGATTCTGTAACAAAAAATGTTAATATGGCCATAGTTCTTAATTAGTTGCACACCATACTTAATGCTGCAAAGGTCACTTGGTTTTATGGTCCAGCTTCGCCTATGAATTTGTATGTTTCCCCCCAAATTTATATTTCTCTCTCATGTATTTTCTAAGCAATTGAGTGTGCAAATTGTAGTGAAAATGCAAACTAGAAATAAGATTAGAAAAATACATTTAGCGTGGACAAAGAAGAGGGTTTTTTTGGTGGTTTTTTTTTTTTTAAATTTTTTTTTTCTTTTGCTGGTGTTATTTTCAAATAATGCACAGCCTTTGCGTGGCGAGCAGCAGTATTACATTTAACTTGTGTAAGCTGAACAAACAAACCCCGACCAAGCTCTCGCTGGATTGTTCTGGGGAAGAACAGAACAGGGTGCTGTTCCTGAGTGTCTCCGGGCCTGGGCTCGCTGCCGGCAGCCCTTTCCCTGCTAGGTCAAGCCTGTTGCTGCAGGGCCAGATCGCAGCAGGGGCCTCCAGGAGGCTTGGCGAGGCTGCTCCAGACTGGCAGCCATCAGTCATCCATCTGTGACACACAGTCTGTTTTTGATGGCAGGGATGATAAAAGGCCTGGGAACTGTATAGGCCCTTGTAATCAGGGCCAGTGCTGACATCCTTCTCAACTTTGACAGCTTCTTCCTTTTCTCTCTTCACCGCCAAGACTGTCTCAACTGGATTTTTTTTTTCCTCTCTCTTGTTTCATGTACTTGATCAGTCTCAGATGCTGGGAATTATTTTTTTCTGGAGGGAGGGGGAGTGTTTCTTTTGGTTTGTGGGTTGGGCAGGTGTGAGAGGAAGTCTGTTTTTTTTTTTTTTNGGCCTGTTGCTAATTAATGTTCCTCCATAAGATTCTGTCGGAGTTGAGTAATGTTTTTGATCTTTATGCCTGATAACTGCATACTTAATGAGATTTCAAAGCTGTGAGTGCAGCTCCCTACAATTATTGACAGATGCCTTTTCTTTGCCATTGGGTTCAGCTTCATAAATCCTCCTGCAGTAATGAGGTTCAGAAGTGCCACCCTGCCAGTGAGCTAATGAAAGAGGGGGGGAGGGAGGGAACAGCTCATGCCTGCCTGACACATTTTTTTCCTTTAAAATTTACTATGCAGATGTCAAGCTGTGGGACGATTACTTCAAACATGCTAATTTTTATCTTGCTTTTGTGTCAAGCCTGCATGCCATTTTTCCCCCCCAATAATAAATAAAAATAGAAACCTCAACCTATTTAAATTTTATCATGGATCATAACTATTGAAGACTTTGATATATGTGTGTTCTTTTGCAGTTTCCAGTCAGTGGAGCAGTTTTTTGAAATCCGAAGGGCAGAGAGAGGATAAAAAAAAAAAGAAGGGGGGGGAAGAAAAAAAGGCAGCAAGCTGCCTCGGCCGCACGTCAGCCTGCCCTAACCGTGCACTTGAAACATCGGAGATTTCATTTTAGAGTTCTGAAACTAAATCCTGGCGGAGAATAGCCGCACCATGCCAAACAGTCGATTTCCTTTTCAGCAGAGCCATACATCACTGACCCACCCTTCCCTCCCGACAGAATGACATGTGTCATTTATCACCGGGCCGTGCCGGGGCGCGGGGGGGCCGGGGCGGGCGCTGCTGGATGTGCTCCGGCCGCCCGGGGACGGGCAACCGGGACCGGAGCGCCCGCCTGTGCTGGGGGCACTGCCACGCTCGCTGAGGAGGTTCTGTGCTTTCATGTTATCTGCTAAGTCGCCTTGTTCAGCCCCCTGAAGGTTTTCCCCTCCTGTTTTCTTTCTCTCTCAGTCTCTCTTAAATTTCTTTTTAATTTTCCTCCCTTTTTTTTTCAAGTTTGGCAGTTGGGACAAACTGGCTGACACGTATCATTCAAGCAGCACCAGCTTGCTGGGGGTTGTGTAAATGAATCTGGGAGCTCTTGGTTTCACATGATTCAAACGTGCATTATTGAAGATGGATGTTCCTTAAAAAAAGATTGATGATGGATATCAGGCTTATAGTGCCATTTATCATTTTGAATATTATTTAGACTTGCCGTGTAAAGCTGTAACTTGAGAGTTGGATGAGCTGGGACAGAATGGAGGCCTCGGCATGCACGTTGTGATTGATGGCTTTGCTTTCTCATTGTTTGTTACCAGATACTCGCTGGTCATTACAGGAGTGCCTTACAATTGTTTTAGGGGCTGGATTTCCGTGTGTGTATGTGTGTGTGTTTGTACGACAGGGAGAGGGACGGGCAGAGGCAGAGTTAAGTTTTTAGTGGGAGCATTTCAATAATTGTAAAGAATGTAGACAAAGCCTTGGCCCGTGCAAGGATACAGGCAGCCTTTTGCATGAACACAGAGACTTGCTGTGTGTGACACTAAAATATAGGCAGGACTGTAGCTGATCTGCTGTGACATGGCCAGGCATTGCCACTTCCAGTATAAAAATGTGCTTGTGAACAGATTAACACACTCCAGTTTCCTTTCGCTAACAGGATGCCCTTATTTTTTTTTTCTGGGTCCCAAATAATAGCAAAGAAAATAAAGTTCTAGGACATAATTATTTCAGCATTCAGATTTTTCTTTTCCACCCACGCTCTTCATCCAGAACTGTGAATCTTTGAGTCTTGGTGTTGGCTCCCAAGTGTCCAGGGTGCTCCTGGAGGGTGCACGGCCTGGCTGTGTAAGTAGTGAGGGCAATCCCTTCCCACTCTGAAGCACTTTTGTTGGAACCAGGACACCTCCACCTGCTGGAAGAATTAAGGAAACAGCTTTTTATAGGCAATTAGATCTTTCCTTGGAAGTGCAGGCAGGGACTTACAGGAGGTAGACACTCCAAGAGTGGAGCAGCCTCAGCAATAGGCAGTGCCAAAACTTCAGGTGTTGGGGCGTTTGTGCACAAGCATTTTCAGGCAAGTGCGATACCCAGCCTGGTTAAACTCGTTCCAAGTTGACAAACTATTGACTGTTTCTTGCCTGGCACATCCTACAAAACTCAAACGATTTACAGGAACGGTAGGTAAAATGAGACGAGAATTACTTTGTTGGATCAGTCTTGAATTTGAACAGGTAGATGGTATTTTTCAAATACTGCTTGTCACATCAACTTTTTCTTTGATTGCAGGATGCCCTCCTAGCAAAAGGGAATGGCAGCAACATGTAATAAACATTTAGGTTAAAACATGTTTTTTAAAGCCATTAGGGAAGGACCTTATATGAGTTTTATAGAAATGAGTTTTTCAGTTCCATGTACTTTTGGTACACTCAGTTGTCAAAAGTAAGGAGAATTCAAGTTGATACTTCATTCAAGTCCAACACCATGAAAAAACTCTGAAAAAACATAGTATTTTCTATAAAGCCTCCAATGGTATAAGGTAAAACTTTGCTCTGCTACTCCTGCACTTGTGTAACACAGTAGGTAATTGAAGTACAAGTGCCAATTTGCTGTAACAATTGTAAACACACCTTGATACAAATGGCATCATTGCATTCTTACTGATTAGAAAACTTTGCTATTAATAGACACAAAGTCCATTTCAGGTGTAATTGGTAAGGAGCTGAGTGCACTCATGGGAAGAAACCTTGTTTTGTTTTTTGTTCGCTTTTATTCTTATCCCTTTTTTCAGTTTTATAGCTGGAGACATGATTTATTGCAGCCATCCATCTTTGGGGCTCATCCATCACATCCTGGTTGCTAGGCAATCATGGCAGCAGCTGTTTGCTTTGAATCAGACAGAAAAGTTGTCAATCATCAAAGGCAGGTGAATAGCATTAGAAACACGCTATTGTCAGACGGAATAATTAATCAAAGAGAGAAAAGATAATTAAAAAGATATGACCCTTGCAAGTACTTGCTCTGGGTTGCCTGGAAAAAAGAAAAACTGCCTGGTCTTTTCTAGACACTTAAGCAGCTGAGGGCTGATAAAATATGCACTCTGCAGTGCATAGTTTTTAATTAATTGAAAAAGGTTCAACATTCAAAGACGATGCTGGAGAAAAGTCTGATTATGAGCATAAGTAATATTTATTGTTTGCATGAAAGGCTTGACATGGAGTTCTAACTTTCTGTCACAAATCTCCTGCATGCTTGCACTAAGCCTCTTTCAGCTTCACTATCTTCCCTGGCAGTTACTGGAGTGTGTGGTTAGTCTGTCCAAGTGAGGGTCCTACGGCTTTCATCCAGCCTTTTCATCCCGGGCCACCTTTCCAGGGTATTGTCTCCTTGGCTGTCCCCTGCAGCACTACTGGAGTGCACGAGCTCTGCCATCAGCAAGGCAGGCAAGGCTCGCTGAGGCTGCAGCACTGCCCTTTCTTCAGTATGGGAAAGGTGTCCACGCAGTACCTATCGCATTTCCAATCAGCCTGAGGAGCAAGAGGCTCGTTCTGAACCCTGATTTTCCATCAATCCTGTTATTTGTAGCTGGAATGATGAGAATGCTGCTCCAAAGCCCAGTTTCCATCTCCTCCAAGTTTGGGTACCTTGGCAGTGGGTGCAGCAGAGCCCACCCAGCACAAGTGCACACAGGAACGTGCTTCTGGGGAGTGCAGCGCTGACCAGTGTGTGTAAAACAGCTGGGCAGAGCTCGTACTGCTGCCAGCAGAGCAGGGCTGAGGGCTACTGCTGCCCCAAAGCTGGGTCTGAGGCTCTAATGTGGCACAACATTTTTGTGAGAATGCAATGTCTTATGATTGATTGCTGGGCAAAGTGCTCATGTAGTCCTAAAACCCCCAGCTTTGGTGTTTGTTCACACTTAGAAGGTGTCTGTGAATAGACTGATCGCAGGAGAACACAGGTATGATGATTGCATTAGTAATGTTTCTTTTTTAAAAAAGTATTCTGTGATGCAGAGGTGGCTGCCATGCTGCCCCTCTGTATTTTTCCATTTTTGGTTTCACACTTCCTTTACCCTGTTTTCTAGAAACAAACAAAGAAACTTCAAGTTTGTGCTACCAGGAGAACAAACGCACTTACTTTTAATATCAAAACTAGATATTAGTGTTGATTATCAGCAAGATTTGCAAGGATATATGCTGTGAAATATTGGGAACTTGAACTGCAGAATGAAAACCTTGTATACCGTTCTGCACCATCCCTTTCACACTGGCTCATACCTTCGAGTGTTTGCAGAGTTCTTCGTGTCAGTGTGTCACAAGCAGCTCCTCTGCTAATTGTGTGTAGCCTGTATCACATTTTCTGCTCTCACACCCTGTTTCACTTGTAGTCATTCCAGTATTTACTTAGAGGAGGAGAGAACACAGCTAAGAAGGAAACGGGGTGCCATCTGAGTGCTGGGTATGACACATCTGCTGCATAGAGCTATTCTTCCAACACTGGGAGCAGGAAGCTCAGGCTGCAGCTAACTTGGATGACTTGGAGAGATCTGTATCCTCAAGTAACATTTCATATTAGTGATTCCTCAGAACGTCATGTTCACCAAAGTTTGTGTGAAAAATAATAAAAAAAAAACCTCTCTAAAAGCATAGTACTGCATATTAGCATTAGAAATATCATCTGTGCTCTGCGTGACCAAAGTCAGCACCCCCCTTGGCTGATAGCCCAGCACTTCTGTGTAAAGTTAGGATGTTGTCTGGAGCTGCTGGCAGGTATTTTTTTTAGTAGGACTAACTCTTTTTCTTCTATATGTCATAGTAATTCAGTCTGACATATTACTGGCATTTTTTTTCATAGGTGAGTGGGCCCTGTGCCTGTACAGGGCTAATGGGGGGATGCTTGTGTACAGGAATGCAGTGCTTTCTCTGGCACGTTTCTGTGGATTAAATAAATGCGGGATAGCCATGCTGGCATGGGAGGTGACATGTTTATGGCTAAAGAGCTCTTTCCTTCTTTGCTGGGAAGCGGATTTGTCTCCTTTTCACATATCAACACCTCTGATACCTTTTCAAGCATTTGCTGTATTTCAGATCTGCTGATCACTGTTTTATTTACTGATAGGGGAACTGTGGCAGTAGTTCCCTAATGGAGGGATATATAGTGCTGACATCAAGGAAATGTTGGCTAAGAGACATATGGATAGATGGCTGCATGTTGGAATATAGGTGGTTATTGTTAGTCTGATAGTGACTTTTTTAGCAGATTGTATATGAAAGTTCCGTGTGATAATGCTTTTCTCTGCTCATCAAGGTGAGATGCATCTTTTCCCTCTTATTTTTCCCAGTCTCTGTTCCATGCATGGTGTTGAGGGAAGACAGAATAGCTGTTCCCCATTTACGATATTTATTGCACAGGTGAAAGAGGTTGGACTTCATGAAAGGGTTTATCCGTCCTAGCCCCTTTCTCATCCTTCCCCGTATACAGGCTGCTTTTGCAATTGTATGGCGAAAACTGTTTAGAAACTGGAAATACCTTGGTACTGAACATGGTAAAGCTGGATTGCCTTTTTGTTCATGTGAAGTGAAAAATGGACAGAATATGTCAAACATTAACACCGGCACAGATAGTAAACTGTTTTGCTTTAACTGGTGAAAGAATGTGCAAAGGGAGTTTAAAATAAACAGTCAAATAACAATCAAGCATTTGCCAGTGTTTAACTCGCTGTGTTAAGTAGAATGTAGTATCTCAGTAGGAACCACGAAGTTACATGGTGTCTGTATACTGAGAAAAATATCTCGAGGACATATATTTATATATATATATATATATATATATATAGTGCTTGGTTGAACTATGTCCTAGGCTTGGGTGAACTGAGTAAGTGTGCAAGGCTTCCCTCAGCCCGGCCCATGCCCCTGCCTGCTCCAGGCTCTGACACTGCAGCTCTGTGCCAGACAGTCCTCAGGTCCATCCTGCTCTCTGCCAGAGATCCAGGGCGTTTCTCACTGGCTTTGGAGTGCGCTGTGTCCGTGAAAGTTGGAGGATATGTGTTTCCTTTTGAAGATTTCTGATATGAGAGAGACTTTTTATTCCACATTTTTAAGGTTAGTTGCCCTTTTTATTCCTCTCAGTGTAGCTTGCTGTTGCATCTCTTATATGCTCAGTGATTTTAGGGCTTCAGTCCTACCAGCCTGTGCAGTGAAACAGAAATATTTCTTATCTCCAGTTTTCAGTTTGTCAGCAGTGTGCTTAAGAAAAGTCTTCTGCAAGCTAAACCTGAAGCTTGGAAGATGTCCTGGTGTTCTCTAAGTGACCGTCCTTTGGTGTCCAAGCCACACTGCAGTGAAACGCATAAAATACATTTGTATTTACTTACTTATGTGATGAAAAGTACCTTGATTTATTCAGCATGTTTTCTAGGATACGTCTTCAGAAATGACTGGGGTAAAAGCAAATGGTTTTACTGTCGTAGGTGCAGGATGACTAACTCGTGTCAACTGATAATCCAGGAGCGGAGCCAGATGGCCTTGGAGATAGGGAATCATCAGATAAAAGCCATCAGGCAGGGTACTACTTTAATCCCTAGGGTAACTGTGTAGGAAGGAGCAGGGTTGGAAATGCCTTCAGGAGAAGGGAGACAAGAACTAGTGCCATGCAGAAGAAAAGACTGATAGGCAGAGACCCAAACCACTGTATGGTCTCCAAAATAGAAATACCTGAATTCATGTGTTACTTTCATTCACTTGCCTTCAAAATCCTGTATACACTGTGCTGTTGTCTTAGAGTTAAACATATGCTTTGCTTTCTAATTAACCCCCAAATCCCTTTGCATTTGCAGTATTAATTTAATTAGTTTGAGCATAAGAGTACGATTCTGGCAACCACCTTAACCTTGTAAGTAAAATGGAGAGACATAAACTAGGTGGGCAAAACTGGGTTGGACTTGTTGCAAATTTTAGTGAAAGAATATTTGAAAAGTAGAAGGTAGAACCTGAGACAGCAAAGATAGTGTGTGAGTGGGTTTTTTATCTGCTGAAATGTATCATTTACCCGGGATACCTTGTCTTCCTTTGTTTTTGCTCTGGGCCTGCAATAAAATGCTTCCTATCTATATTAGTTAGAAAATAGTCCAATGTAATATATGAGAATAGCAGTGCATTATTTCCTCATGCTTATATGTTTTCTGTGTAAAATATTCTCGCAGCAGTGAAATCTTGCTGTGTGATTGCATTTCATTTTGAGACTGTTAGCTGAATAAGCAGGAGGACAAGCAAGCAGTAAGCTGAATGAAGGAAAAAGAAATAAAATTTTACAGCACATTCTTGTTGTAGGAGTGTGCAACACAAAATTGTGTGACTCAAATGCTCAATCTGGTCTTCATGATTAAGCAATAAACAAATTACAAAACAAAGTTATCATCCTTTAGAAACTTGTGCTCAGTCGTGAAAAGCGAAGTATTTAACATTTCTCAAAGGAAAACATCTTTTGTTACTTGATCTTCACTGCCTGTGTTTTTTAGCTAATAATAACATGTGTTTGCACTAGGCTAAAATTAAAAACTTTTTATATAGACACCGCAGACATTTTATATAGTTGATTTACAGAATGTTGATAAAAGGAAATGAAACAGTTAAATTTTGTGTTAAAATGGGAGTGTGATTTGTTGTAAGGACTGGAAGATACACTTTCAGTACACTTTACGTGAAGAAGTTGCTTACTTTGCTGAAGTAGGAATGTCCCTGTGTGTTGGATATTTGTGTCATGCCTGACGTAACGGAGTTCTGATCCAGGAGCGGGCCTTCTCTGCAGCAGTACTGGGAACATGTAATAATATTAATGCTCTGGAGTCCCCCAGATTCTGCTGCTTACATACAGCAGAGATGTCCCTGTGTGATTTTTTATGTAAAAACAAAAGGTGTCAGATATACCATAAGAGGAACAATGGGGAGGGTTTAATTACAATAGACCAATGGGGATTATAGAACAACAGAACTTTCCAGAACTTAATTGACTAAACAACAAGGATATACATAAACATGAAGGGTAGAACCAATGGGTAACTAAAGAAAAAAGATGTTTCTGGAACAAGGGAGGAATAGTTAGGTGGAATGACATCCCAGAGGCTGAAACTTCCACCCACTGCATGCCTTTGTCCATTCTCAGCCCAAAGGTGGGCTGGACCACCGCAACAAGTGTGTAATATTATTGAAGTCTTGTCAGATCACTGGTGTGTGTTCTACTTTCTAGTCAAGACTCCCCTCCAAAAAGCTTTAAAATGGCAATTTCTTAAGCTAAGGAATTTGCATTGTTATAATTAGGATCCTGCTTGCGTTCAGTGTGGGACTTACCTGCATGGGGGAAGGAGGTGCTCTGTTCTTCCTTGGGTCTGCGGGAGTTGCTGTGCACAGCAGCAGCTTCACGTCAGCTGCTGAGGTGGATCTGGCACTGGAGGGCCATGGAGGGTGAGAATGAACTGCGTGGTGTGGCCTGAAGAGCTTCAGTTCCTGCCCTGAGCCTGCTTCCCTGCCACAGTAGGACACAAATGTGGAGGGAAGCCATGGAGGGTGAGAATGAACTGCGTGGTGTGGCCTGAAGAGCTTCAGTTCCTGCCCTGAGCCTGCTTCCCTGCCACAGTAGGACATAAATGCAGAGGGAAGCTCAGAGGGGCTGCCCAGCCTTCCCCAGGCCAGCCTCTGCAGCCGTGCCCTCCTGGCAGACCCACCTGGGCATCCCGCGCTCACCAGGCAGTGTCCTCCAGTGTCCTGCTGCAGCTGGATCATAGCCTGGCCTGCAGAGCTTCCTGGGGCTTGTGGCACTTCCCGATATTCCACAGACTGACTTGGTTGTCGATAGCTTGAAGCAGAGGTTTGGAGCAGCTGGTACTGCTGCGGATTGTCCTTCGGAGTAAGCCATGGATGCTCCCAGCGTTTGTGTGTGTTAAGACCCAGTCCAAAGCCCACTGAAAGCAAATATTATTCTTTTACTGACTCTATTAACTTGATTGGGCTTTCACTGAGATCTGTAGTGCCAGTTTAAGGAACAGAATTTCATCTGTGTTACCTGATAACTTATGTTGTGCTTCTGCTCATTGTTGATGTGGTGTAGGTTCTGACAGATTCTGGTAGATGGTTCTTGGCTGGGTTCTCAACTTGTCAAGTAACCTTTTTTGTGCTGAAGAACCTGTAAGGATTTGGGAGTAGATGCTAAGCAATTGTTTTTCTTAAAAGGAATGTAGCGTAATATTAACGTCTCAATCAGGAATGGAGATTTTTGTTTGATGGCATTCAATCAGGGGGAGTATTTTAATCTGTTTTGAAATAATTATACAATTACTAATGGGATGCCAAGAAACTTTTGTTAATATTCAGAATAGTATTAAGTTATAAATAGACAATATTATCAGTCAAGTGTCTGTATCAATAGGTAACAGCATTGTGCAAAATTGTCTGTTGATTCTATTCTAAAAACACACTCTTTATCCTTACTCTTTTAGTACAGAATTACATCTCTTTATGGATAATATGTCATGTCTCCCTAAAAATGTGATCTTGATGTTCATCCCATGATGATACTTTATTCAATAAATCAAAATCTTCCTCAACAGTTAGCAACGAACTTATATTTAATGGTTATGTCTGAAATGTTGATACAGGGAATTTAGCAGTTAACAGTGTTTATACATTCCAGAAGCATTAACAGGTTGGGTTATACTGGAATCCAGTAAATATCCATGAAACACGTGGGAGAACGATGCGCTGTGCAGGGTCTGAGCACTCGCCTGCCAGACATCTCGTGAAATACCAAATGCAATAATAAAGTTTATAATGATGATATTGTCAGGAGCACACATTGTCTGTTATCACCAGCGAGGAGGGAGCAGGGCCTATCGCCCGCTGTTTAGACTGCGGCAGGAGAACACTACAGATGTTCTTATCTTCTGCAGATAGTTTTGTACTGAATCAGTGGGTTTTGCACATTCTTGTGTACGAAAAAATGCTCTTCACCTTCGGAGTAGTTCTGAAGAAAATAAAAGGAGGGTAGTGTTTGTCTGTGTCAAGGTTGTTTCCCATTTCTATAATCAAAGTTCAGCAAAATATCCTTACTAAATCTGTAATTTTCCCAGTAGCTTTTTCCCTTTGGTTGCTGCTTTTCCTTTATTGCAGTCTAAAATGGACATTCTGCTAAAATGAGTAAAAAATACCCTTTACTAGCTACAGTCTGCATGCTCATAGGCAGTCATGTGCTGGCTGCCTTGTACCTGATCTGTTTAGCAGCTGCGGGGTGGGTAACCCCAAAGCAAGCCAGGACTTCTAAAACTACTACTGGTTTTTTGTCTCTGTATGTATAGATGACATTTTCTCAAAACACGCCTTCAAGAGTTTTTTATTTCTGTTCCTTATGACAAAACATGGCAAAGAAAGAACATAAATTCTAACTGCAGTCTTGAAGTTTGAAGGTACATTTTAGCCACACTACACTGGGTATTATCATTATTATCTTTTGGTGCTTGTATGTATGTAAATTACATTAAAATTAAGATCAAGGCATTCATGAAATATTGGTGACAACAGTGGAAAAAAGATGAACAAGCTATTACGAGAGATGAAAAATAAAAAAGATGTCTTTAATTTGACAGTGAACTGAAAGCCACCAACTTTATAACAAGAGCATATTTTTAACAAATATTCCCTTAAAGCTTTGCTGCGGCCATGCCCTCGATGGCATCTCCAGTCTGTCAGCAACTCCATTATAAAATTCTCTTACGAGGATGCAGCTTTAAATTGTTACCTAAACCTCTGTTACTTGAAATGTTGTATTATCTTGCTTTGCCTGAAAGCAGGCACACTTTTTAAAAGAGCTACTTGTTCAAACTATTTACATTAACAAATTGTCATAAATATATTCTTTGATATTCAGGTTCTCCTGTTTTCTGAGGCCTGCTTATTAAAAACAATTTGACAAAACCTGCCTTCAGTCGCAAGTGTCTGGTAAATGCTGGTATTTTGAAGTTTATATAGATCTTAATACCCTACATAGTAATATATATATTTATTATATTATTATGTGTGTCTTTAATGGATCCAAAACTCGAAACCACAGAGATGAATTCAGACATCAAAACTAGGAATACCTGGTTTAAGAAACCTAACTTTTGATACATATACATGCATTTTTTCTTGGAAAAAAATTGTAATGTGATAGTAAGTTCAAGAAATTAGATATATTCACAATCTGTCAGTCTATGCACCAAAATAATGATTTTTTCAATGTAAATTTTTTGAAGTGTTAGAGAGTATCGGTACTCAGTGAAATACATAGTTCCCTTACCGTAGTCTTTTAAATTTTTTGCTCTCATTCATATTCATTCCTTAAAAAAATCTACTTGAGGGCTTTCTTACACACACTGCATACCCAGAATATACAGTTTTTAGCACAGTGTAGCTTCATGTTCGTGGGTCTGTTCATTGCCAGCCAAAGGAGGCTGGGATCTTAGGAAACAACAGCATAATTTTTTGCTTTCTTTTTTCCTGAGATAGAATGAAACTACTTGGAGAAATAAAATTTAGGATTAAACGGGCTTTTATTTATCTCACAGTAGTGAAGGGATGGGGAAGAGGGAATCCCCGTCTGTATCCATGCGGCTGTACCAGAACATTTGATCATTATATTGCCAAAGGAGCCCAGTCAGGCTGGCTCTGTGTGGAACTGGCAAATACAGAGCTTGCCAGGAGAAACAAGCCTTAGAATATCTGCTTTATTTTTTGTTTGTTTGTTTTGTGCTTGGTTTTTTGTAATAGTAAGTGCTATGATTTTGAACTTTCCTATTTTGACAGGGCTTTGGTGGTGTGACCAGTTCTGGGTTTAAGAAAAAGAGTTGTATAAACAATGCTGTGAATTAGGAATTCCTGAATTTTCTCTAAAGGGAATTCAGAGTTTTGTATATCTTAGTTTTCAACCTATATTATGGGGGGCAGTGGGAGGTGGAAAATATACCTTGCTTTACAAGAAAAATCTGAGAATTAATGCTTACACTGTTCAGCTTTGTAATTAGATTGTGATATGTAGGTGACACTTTTGAGGTGGAATTTCTAATTCAGTTTTTGTTTTGCTGTGTGTGTTTAGCCTTTGCTATGGTCTGGCAGTATGTTATCATCAGTCATTCAATATAAGAGAAAGGCAGTTAAAAGAAAAAGGAACTTGTATTTTCAAGTTGTTGAAGGAAGGAGTCTCTTTTAAGTTTTACAATTCAAAAACTGAAGTGGAAGCTAAACAGCTGCAAAGAAAAAAGAATCATCTTAATAGTCAAGTTATTCTAAATTAAAAAGGAAAGAAAACAAACAATCAAAAATCCTTATCAAGTTCTTTGGGAAACAGAAAAGGAGGAAAAAGTCTAAGGAAAGCCAAACCGGCTAATGTTACAGTTGTCACAATTACTCATATCCTATGCTAGAGCTTGAGGAAGCTAGGTAAAAATGAGCCAAAACTGGCCTTGGACCTTGTGGCTGTGGCTTCTGCTCATGTCAGTGTTTGCATCTGAGTCTCACTTTCAAATCTGGCCTTACTCTTCACAAAAAGAAATGTTTAATCATGTAGTTCTAAAATAAAAGAGGAAGGGGTTCCGTGTACTGTGTAAACACAGAAATGGATTTTTTTTTTAGACGTATGCAGAAAATTACAAGGAATATTTTTATTAATTATAGATGTTCTTAAATTATGTCATATTGTTGTACTTAATTTTTAGACAATTTCACAAAAATACTTTTCCTGAAATTGTTTCAAATTATACTTCTTAGTATATTCATTTAAATGTATATTTCTGCAGACAAATAGTATGGCCCTGATTTCTCAGCTACCTCACTAAGACTGGGTATAATTGCTGGACAAGGTCTGCTTCTCTGAAAATTGTACTTCATGGACAGCATACTCCTTTATATTCTCCCATACTTTATGTACAAATATAAAAGAAGCATAGTTTATATGTAGAGATTTAACAATCTGTCTGTTTGTACAGAGAGAGATGGTGTATATACATGAATGCAATGTTTTGTAGCAGAGTCTCTATTAGGTACCTGTGTAATTTGCTAAGAAGTGAACCCCGTAATTTGCCATTGTCCTGGAAGTAATCTTAATATTCCAGCTTGTCAAGCGCTTGGGATAGTTGGCATTTCAGTAATTGCTGCATCATGGGCAAGTTTTTTTACTTCTCACAAATATCCCACAATTATGCCTCTTGAAGTCCAAGTCAGTTGAGAAACAGTCCAAGAAAAAAATCAGCCAAACTTTTTTAGACTGCTAAGTAGCTCTGATGTTAATTAGCCCTAGCGTTTGTATGTAAAAAGAGATATTAGGTAATTTTATAGCATATATTATTTATAGCATTTTTTTCTCCTAAATCTTAACACAGTTTTGTGCATAGGCATTTGACAATAATCCCATTAAAATGGTTAAAAACATTCCTAAAATGAGTTGTAGAAAACTGTGTGGTATCTGTAAAATATACGACAATGTGGTTTAGAAGAGAAATTTTGTCATATTTGGTTGAGCTGATTCCAACACCCATGCGTGGTTTTTGATTAGGCACACAAGTGCCCACTCTGTATATTCTCAGTTTCTGGTTTTCACATTCTTTTTCCCTCAGCCCTCTGTGCTGATTATGTACTGGAGAGCAGTCTTTGTTCCATTGATTTCTGTCTGTCTACCAAAGGATGAAGTTTGCTCATCTCACACACACGTCTGTCAGGGCTGCACCAGGGGTCAATCCCGCGAGAGGCAAATTGAAGAAATGAAAACAAATAAGTTATAAAATAAAGTGACAATAATGTGCAGTAGCATAAAGATTGCTTTGGGCTGCTTTTGAGAAAGACAGCTAATGACTGGCCCTGTTGGATGGTACGGGAAGGGTGCGGGAGGAGGGCGGGAGAGGGAGCTGGGGGCGGCCATGGGAGAGCGGAGATGCCTCCTCCTCGCCCCTTCTGGTGCTGGGCAGGGCTCCGTGCAGGCAGAGTTCTGTGTGCTTTCAGTGGGTAGGTAGTTCCTTGTAAAAATCAGGTTGTCTGGGGATCGGAGCTCTGTGAGCCAGAATGTCAGAATCAGGCCCAGGAGTATCACGGAGTTTTGCTGTGTTCCGTGTCACTGCAGACATTAATCTTTTAAATTCCTCAGGAAAAAAAAAAATTAACCCACAACTGCAGAATATTTCAAAATGCGCTTTTTTTTTTCTTTTTAAACAAAGTTTTATTTTTCAAACAAATAATTAGAACGTCCATAAACAAGCACACGTGTGAAAATGTATTTACACGGACAACTGGTTGTGTGTGTGTGTGTTCAACATCTACGAATCCTGGCCTAATGCAGTTGAAGCATTCAAGTCTCTTTTAAGATTGTAATTGAAGTAACATGATATAAATGTAAACTTTAGCTTAGAGCACACAGAGCATACAAGACAGTTTGACACCTTCATTTCAGCAGTAAGAAATTACCATTGTCTCTTGTTTCTTGCTTCTAGCTTATATGACCAAGCCAAAAAGTAATTACACAATTAGGGTTGACATACTGGTTCCTGTAATATTTCTTGCTGTAGTTTTTTGGTGGCTTATTTCTACTTCAGATTTTCCAGTCCTTTGTAATTTATACCAAGATGTCCATTTTCATTGCAACAAATTTACTCATGAAGATTGCAAGTCTTGCATAATTTAATGATGAAAAGGCAGCTTTTCATTTTCTCCAAATGTAGTTATTTGTAGATTAAAGATAAACATTTGTGGAGCTAATATGGTTTTTGTAAGAATTTTGTCACCAACTCGAACACTGAATTGTTATGTAAAGGAATGGAAAAGTGTGTAAATAATTACAGGATTGTGCATTTTGAAAAGAAGGATATGCAGTAATGTGCAACCACTGATCAGGAAGGGAAGTGGTCTCCACAGGTCAGGTAACAGTTTGCTGTATTCTGCATGTACAGAATGGGAGTAATTGATGTTTTTCCAGTTCTTGAAGACGCTCAGTAATATCAGTCAGTGTCTCTCAAGGCCAGGGGAGCCCTCATTCCCTCTCCAGGTATTCAAGAGCAGGTCAGATGCAGTGCAGCCCTTCTACCCACCCAGTCCTTGGCTCAATTTGTTTCCCAGTCCGTTCCTAGTTTCTGGGGTGTGTAATGCAGTTTCAGAGTCCTGTAATTCTGTACCTTAAGACTTGCCCTCTCCAGGAATATTCCGGGACAATTGTGCATTATCACCTGCTTAATTACATAGTTCTGCTTGGAACTTGTCCAGGATGATGTAAAAGCAGTGCTATATGGTATTGTTCTCTGTTCTCTGGGGTTTTTTGATTTAACAAAATCCTTCACCCTAATTCTGTGCTTTTTGACTATTCCTGCACTGTACCTTAATCCTCAGAACAGAATGATGATGGGATGAAGATCCTGGAGGAGTTTATAGGTACAGAGTGAGGCATCTGCTGCAGATTGAAGTTGTCCATGGCTTCTGCAGCTAAACTGGCTGTTCAGATCCCTTGTCGTGAGGTTTCCTTGCTTTTGATCCAGACACGGGAGCTTCATCTCGTCCTGGAGCCGAGTGTGTCATTATATAAAATACAATGGAGGGCTGGGAAGGAAGTATAGTGAGTTTGCTGGTGACAGGCCAAGTGGAGGGGGGTTGCCAAGTATTAATCATTTGTATAAAGCTGCATCCACTCTTCAGCCAAATGAATCTGTTTTGCCTTGGTTTCTCACAGTGACAGCATCAAGATATTGGTAGTTTTATAACAGAATTGTCTTTTTACATGCTCTTTAAATCCTTTCTATCGCCTTGTGTGTCGAGTGCCCTTAGGAAGGGACTTTGTACTTCCTTGAATTTCCCTGTACAAGTTTCCCAGTTAGGGCAGATTATATACTTATAGGTATAAAATAGACTTTGTGCTCTTTAAAATTAATTCTTTCTCTCCAAGTCCTCCTCTCTGAGATGTCACTGGTTTGCAGTATCTTCTCCGCAAATCGAGGCTGGAGACTTTTAGCAGCACTGTGTTACAGGGAACATTTCTACAGGGAAAGACAAAAGGAGAAGGATGCTTCTTGTAATGGGCTACTGCTGTTTCAGCCAGTTATTCTTTTAACTAGAAAATGAGAGTACACATAGAGGCTATTAAATCATTAATTACAGCATGTACTTCTTTCTCTAAACACAGACAAAACATGGTTAAGAGGTAACAGAAAGAAATAACTTTCCCTTATTTTGAAACTAAGTGCAGGATGTGAGGTATCAAGCAGGAACCGTGCACAAAGTTGTATTTTTTTTTCTGATGGAGTTTATACCAGCATTTTCCTTAATTATTCTTGATGTTTTGCCCATTATACCATTAGCTTCTTCGGAGGACAAAGATAAGTTGCCAGTATCCACAAGAGCGAAGTGTGAAAGCATTTAATTATTGATATCTTAGTAACCAAGGTTCCAAAATGACGTTGTCAAAATCCATAATGATCAGACAGAAAATGTATCAGCTTGTTGTTGAAAAATATGTCTCAGACCGTGTGGGATCAGAACATGCACAATCCTAAGAAAATAAACCACCGCTTTCCTGCATTCCCACTATGTAACTGCTTTATCCAGTATTTTCTGCGCTCGAAAATTCTTATTGTTAATGTTCTCCTCATTCTTCATTTTAATTTTAGCCTTTCCTTGATTGTTAATCTCATACATACGTTTCGCTAAATGAACTCCTGCGTTCTCACTGGGCGGATCTGTAAATCAGTTAAACGGTCAAGCAGAGCCTCACGTTATAATGGTCCGTGTTCTCCATCTCTTTAAAATACAGGTTTCATTAACAGAATAGAGCTGTTTAATACATATTTTCTTTGTACCTCAAATTAAGGATTTCTTTTCTCCCTCCTGCTGAAGGCTGTGGGCAGGGTACACAACTCATTCCTGTGCACCGAATTTCTGGTTGCTCCCTCCCGGCGCAGGAGCTGGGGCTGGAGGTGGAGGGTCTGGGGGGAGTCCAAGCAGCACCCAGGAGGAGCTGGAAGGGCTGCTCTCAGGGTTTTGTGGCTGGCTGTGCTGCTGCTGGCACCACGGGCTCCTGCCTGGGCAAGGGCAAAGGATGGAAAGCGGCAGGAGAAGAGGGCAGCTCGTGGTGGCTTTGCCAGCGTTGTGTCCCATGGAGTTACACCTGGCAGGCTGTGCCGTCAGCCCCTGGAGAAGAGCTTTGTGTGTGGACACCTTTCCCAAGCCAGTGCAATGCCCAATCCCGGCGATCCCAGCCGCGTGTTTCCAGAGCTGGGGTCACACAGGCGATCCCAGCCGCGTGTTTCCAGAGCTGGGGTCACACAGGCGATCCCAGCCGCGTGTTTCCAGAGCTGGGGTCACACAGGCGATCCCAGCCGTGTGTTTCCAGAGCTGGGGTCGCACAGGTGATCCCAGCCGTGTGTGTCCAGAGCTGGGGTCGCACAGGTGCTCCCAGCCGTGTGTTTCCAGGGCTGGGGTCGCACAGGTGACCCCAGCCGTGTGTTTCCAGGGCTGGGGTCGCACAGGTGACCCCAGCCGTGTGTTTCCAGGGCTGGGGTCGCACAGGTGACCCCAGCCGTGTGTTTCCAGAGCTGGGGTCGCACAGGTGATCCCAGCCGTGTGTTTCCAGAGCTAGGGTCGCACAGGCGATCCCAGCCGCGTGTTTCCAGAGCTGGGGTCGCACAGGTGATCCCAGCCGTGTGTTTCCAGAGCTGGGGTCGCACAGGTGATCCCAGCCGTGTGTTTCCAGAGCTGGGGTCGCACAGGTTCCGGTGGGCAGTTCCATTGAGGTGCTGCTGCTCTTCCCCCTCCTGTGGCAAAGCTGGGCTGTACCTGCTGCTCCGCACGTGATGGCTGAGACCTCGGGGAACAAGTCAGTTTGTAAACAAATAAACCAGAAAAGTTACCTGAATATATATTGAAATGATTAAAAGTTACTTGAGTGTATATTTAGTCTACGGCCAAATTAAAAAAATAAAATAAAACTCCCTTGCTGAAGTGCTATTTACCATTAATATATTTAATTAAAAGATACTTCTGTGTTCCATTTTTCACTCTCTCACAGGTGCCAGAGCTTTCATGTTTATTAATAGCATTAGATCAAATAATGCAGATGTTTGATTTCAGACACTGGGATATGTTGCAGGTTAATCTTTCTAGAAGGATACACTAACACTATTTTGGTTTCCTTTGTGCCATGAAGTGTTTTATGAACTACTTTCAAAATAGGGATACTAGTGTACGAAAAATTACATTTCAAATCTGCTTTGGCTTTGAAGGTTTTTATTTCTAACTCTGTTTCCAACAATGGATCTTAATGTGTAAGATATCCGTATAAAATTCTTACATTACAGGGTATGCATTTCACAAAGCTATTTAGGATTCTTTTCTTCCATGTAGTAGAGGTTTTACTTTCTTTATTCAGTGATTATGTCTCAGAGCTTAAAAAGCTTAAACGTGGGTATTTAATTTGTGGCGCAGTGCTCTTTCTGAACTTGCTGCTGTTATAGGTACAGAGGGATGCTTATAAAATCAGAGGTCACTGCTGCAATAGTCATGTACAGATACTGCAAATGCATGGAAGAGGTTTTTCTGTACAGCAAGTAGTGCAGCAGGTAACTGGAATTTTTTTTTTTTTTTTCTTTTGGCAAATAATGTTCAAGAACTGTGATTTATTTAATTAATCTTTCAAAAACCCAAAACAAACCAACAGGTAATTGATGATGCCTGTGTAATGTTTCGGGACATCTCATCAGCATTTGTCTTAACCACCCCTGTTAGGAAAATGCTGTCATAAAATTAGGATTTCTTTGCTTTCTTTCCAACTAGAATGTCAGAATCGGCTCATTTGTCCAGGATCATTCTTTGCATACCACCAGAGTTTTGCTTTCTTCATGATCTCCTAAATGAATAGTACAATGTACTTTCCACCAAAAGCCAACATGGCCCTTGGTTATTAAACTTCATCGCTTTTCCCTGCCTCTCCAGTTTTCTTTGAACCTGTAATGTCTGGAAGAATTGTAATTGATGCCGTATGGGTAACGCTTTGTGATAAAGGAATGGGCTGTTCTTAGAATCTAACAGCAGTTATCATTTCTGCATTATTTCTCGTGTTTCCTTTGATGTCCAGTACCTTGATAGAGTGCAGGGGTATTAAAACAACTCTTTATGTCTGAACCTACCATTATTCTTTATGTTTATTGCAGTGGTAACCAGAGGCCCTGCTCAGAACCGGGGTCCCTTTGTACTAAACACAGGACATGGGCCTTGTCTTGAAGAGGTCACAGAATAATTTAGTCCACATTAGTTAATTTTCTCTAAATATTGCCTTTTTTTCTTACTCACCAAAAATGAAAACAGTTTATATAACATCGCATTGTGAGGTGAGGTAGAATATTTTGACAGTGCCCATTGCCTCAGCAAAACTTGCTGCAGGGTTTTCGTGCCACGTTCAGCAGTTCATTACCTGGCTGTAAAACTCTGGACTGAATGCTATTAGAAGACAGTTTGAAAATCCTTTGTTAACTGCTGTCATTTTTTAGCCAATTCTAAAGGATTTTCCTATTCAAATCCTGAAATTTTAATTTCGCCAAGAACTGGGCATTTCAATTACATGAGTCTTTGAAAAATCTCAGCTTCAAAGGGAAAAGGCAGTTTTTAAAATTATACAAATAAAGGTGGGGTTTGTCTGTTTTCGATGAATAGTTGTGTTCATGCGGTTTATAAAAAAGGACCTTAATTTTTATAAACCATCATGTTTCAGTTTTTGGTGTGCAGACTGAGTAAAGTATGGGAAGTAATTTTATTTTTAACAAAAAAGCTTATCTTGTATGGCAGTACAAAATCACTAATCACTGATGTTGTCCTGGCTTTGGCTGGCATAGAGTTAATTTTCTTCCTAGTAGCTGGTACAGTGCTGTGTTTTGGATTTTAGGATGAGAATAGTGTGGGTAACACACGGAGGTTTTAGGTGTTGCTGAATATTGCTCACACAAAGTCGAGGGGTTCTCGATGTCCCAGGCTTGGCCAGTCAGGAGGGGACAAGAAGCTGTGCGGGAGCATGGCCAGGACAGCTGAGCTGAACTGGCCACAGGGATATTCCGTGCCACAGGCCATCAGGCTCAGTGTGTGAACTGGGGCAGTTGGCCAGGAGCCTTGATTGTTGCTTGGGTACAGGCTGGGGTTGTTTTGGGGTTTATTTTTTCTCTTTCTTTATGTTGTCTCCTTTTTCACTGCGTTACTACTACTACTACTACTACTACTACTACTATTATTATTATTATTATTATTATTATTATTTCTTCTTCAGTGGTTAAACTGTTCCTAACTCAGGGGTTTTACCTTCTTTGCAAGTCTCCTCCCATCCCACCCGGGGCATGGACAAGTGGCTGCGCAGTCCTCGGGTGCCAGCTGGGCTTAAAGCGCGAGGTGTCGAGGCCCATCCTGGGGCAGCGCTGGGTGGCCAAAGGCTCCTTGCTCTTGGCCAGGCGGTGCAGGAGGGCAGAGGTGGGACCACACGGCTGTTCCTGCTCCCTCCCTGCCTTTCACCTCATGATGAACCTGAGCCACACCATGCGGTGCTGTTTCTCCTGCACCCCTCGGAAGGCAGGTGGTGTGACATAGGCTGGGATCAGAGTGTTTCTGTTGAGAGCTGAAATCCACACGATGACGGATTTATCAGTGGTGTTAGCATCACAGAAAACCTGAAAAAGTTCAAGTGTTTGAGTTAGTAAGGACCAACATTTCTGACAACAAACATGGGAGGACACACAGACTTATTGTCACTTTTGTCACACGCTCCTTCTGACGTGAGGAGACCACCTGCAGCACTTGCAGATTACGCACACTGTATATTGATTTCTTTTTTCCTAGGTGCTTTCAATACGTCAACAATAACTGCACTTGTGTATCTTACTACCACAGATGATTGCAAAGAATTTCTTAAGCATTAATTAATTATAACATCCCAATATGAGAGCCAGATTCTGCATTACTGTGCAATTCCACTAAAATCAGCAGAGATGCTTTTAAACCTACAGGGAACTTGACCCAAAGGTGTACAGTGAAGCTCATTGGTTATTGCAGTAATTACAGAAAGAGAAGGTGAAAGAGATGAAATGGGTTGGCTGAAGTCACACAGCAAATCAGAGCTGGGAATAAACTTCAAAACTCCTGGCTCTCATCACAGATTTTTTACTGCTGTCTCACTAGCTCAGATCTCTGGTAGGGTTTTCTTAAGATTTCTGGCTATAGTAATGTAATGTAAAAACTATTAATTTTTATTCAAGTTTTTCACAATTCATGGAGCAAACTCTTCAGGCCTTCTGTGGAGGACACATAACAAGTGTCGCAGCTAAACTCCGTCTCCTTTCTGCAGTTAAAGCTTCCTTCAGTCAGTTTCAGAAAAGAAAAAAAAGGGGTCTGCAAATTTTCAACCTCTTTTGATGATAAAATGGCACAATGTATTTTTATGTTCATGCTTTTTAAAAATAGATCTATGTATCAAAAGTTATTTTGCTTTCATTCTTTGTAAGAATTACCACATAATTACCTGAGTGTCTCAAGAAATCTTTGGGACAAAGTTTACTAAATACGTAATGTACAGTGGCAGATTTAGTTGAGAAACTTCAACTAAATGAGTCTGTATATAAGTTAATTTTTAATGAACCTAATAGTAACTGGAGTATTTGGCAGCAAGAAAAAAAAATCAGTTGTCTGTTATTTTGTAGCACGCCTGTTGCTCCTGTGGTCAGGATGCTGAAAACTGAGGCAAGAAGATAGGACCTTTCAGCATCCAAAAGGCAGATTTTTTACAATATCAATTAAGGAAATATTGGTTCTCCCACAGTAAACCTAAAGGTGAATTATAGCCAGGTAGCAAGTGGAAAATTCTGCATTCTCCTGGTGTCTTTACAGTTTTATTACAGAATTCAGAGTGATGTCTAAGTTAAAACAACTTGTCCATTTTCCATGACTTCTGAGGAACATTTTTTTTTCCTTTGACTTCATCTTAGTATTTTCAAGCTGACGAGTTTTACTATTCATGCAATTTGAGTAGAGGGAGCAAAGGAGGGGCTAAAAATAGATCTTATAATGGAACCCGTGTATGTTCTTAACCATGGTGAGACACTTATCTGTCCATTATGTTGTTGACTAATGTTAACTTCTGTGCTGGCTTTGTAATGTATTGCATTAAGCTAAATGAAGCTATTGTGTGATGTAGCAAGATACAGTCACGTAGGTTGCCCGGCCATTTGCTCTTGTTATATTGTATGTGATGGACTTTAATAGCTGTGAAGAGCTCGTGGAGTTACTCAGATCAACAGTGTGTGGGTTTGTGCCTCCTCCTGGAGTCCTTCTGTGCTCCCGACTTGTTCCAGCTCCATGGGAAGTGCAGCAGTGTAGCATAAACACCACCTGAATAGCTGTGCTCAGAACAGGTCCCTGAGCCATAAATTCACCTTTTTGGTCAGTAGGGTGGATTTGGGGACCGGCGTCTGTGCGGACGTGGTGCACGGAGAGAGGATTCCTGTGCGTTCTCGCCCAGGCCGGCCCTGGTCTCAGGGAGTGCTGGGGACCCTCCGCAGGGCAGGGGCGGTCTCACCTGCCCCAGGGCACCCCAGCCCTGGGGACACCCGACCCTCCAGGGGCCTGGGCTGTGCCCTGGCTCTCGGAGCAGGGAGATGAAAGGCATGGCTTGCCTTAAGAACTTTTGTTATGTGTGCATATATGTGTTAAAAATCTGTAAGCAAGTATTTACATGAATGCTCGGCTGGCTCCAGGCAGGGTTTGCAGAGAGAAGTGATATCAATACTCTGCTGTCTCAAAACTCCTTCCACTTGTATTCAAATCAAAGTAACACCCAGTGGCTCTTACTGGTTTAACATAAAGTAGCAATAATATCCTGGATTGTGCTTCGCAAAAGTCCTTAAATACAGTTTTGGGAAATGCAGGCTGTGGGAAGAGACAGACACATGCCTAGGCTGCAGCAGAGTTCTGCTTTTTGTGCAAATGCTGAATTCTTCTTTCTGAAATTTCATTATGTTTTGCAAACAAGGCTGTTATGTGTGTAACAGTAAGGGATGTATTTTATACATCAAGCTGTGGTTCATACGTGCAGTTTTCTGTTCTGCAGCATGTACATAAAATCTCTCCCTCTTCCTCTCGCCTTTATCAAGGTGCAATAGGAAAGGCTGATGCCAGTTTTCTATCAAGGCAGATCGTGATTCGACCGAGATAAGCAAGGAAATTTGAAATTCAGAGATCAAGCTGCCTTTCTTCCCTGTGGCACAGTGTATGTGCTGAGTTAGTGACCCTCTGTCCCTCCAGACAAACTCGTACGTTTGCAGTGTAGTATGTGCTGTGATGCTGGTCATCCAAAACCGTTGAATTTTATAGTTTGAATTTTTTGTTTGGTTTTACGTTTGCTCTAGTGTGCTGTAATGGTTGGAAAGGATTTCTTGGGATTTCTCTTCAGTTGTTTTTTTTTCCTCTGCTGAAAAAAATGTTATTTCTTTAGACGATTATTTAGAAGATTGAAAAATAAATTTCTTTAATATTTGTGGGCACATTTCTGTTGCTTTCTCAGTGGTGTTTCTTTACTGACAGCATGACTGGTTACTTTTAGAAATCGTATGAAAACCAAGTGCTCCTCAGCCTGTTGCCAAGCATTGTTCTTCAGTGTGTTTTACAAGAGGTACTTTTCTTGTTGTTTTTCATGTTAATAACATATTATTTCTGCAGACATGTTCCTACTTATTTTCTGCCTTAAGGGAAGCGTTAGTTCATGAACAAAATACAGCTATTTTTAGATCAACTGATCAATACAAACAAAACGCAAATTGTGAAAAACGCGTGCCTGGACGCGTTCGTGCGTGTTCAGCCACATGCACGGTCGCTACGTGGAGGTGTAGCTGTGCCAGGGAGGGCTGCAAACGCTCTGCCAGTGAGGCTGAGGGATTTGGGTGGTGCTTACAGGATGCTGCACCTATCAGCCTGGCACTCCTCAGCTTGTACACCTCCTTTCACAGTGGGCTCCTGTTAATAGAGTTTTCATTTCAAAGGTTTGGCAGGCTCGTGCGCCTGACTGAATGAACTTTCAGCTAAGTTTCTGAGCAGAAGGTGGTTTATGACATAATCGCTCTATATGTTGATACATCTTTTATCATAATTGTCTTACATTGTTTTAAATAAAAGAACAAGAATAATAGACGATGTGGCAGAAAGTGGATTTTTTTGTTCTATTATTCATGATACTAAAAATTACCCAAAATAAGTATCATGTGGGGGGGGAGGAAAAAAAAGAAAAAAGAGAGAGATTTAGTTCCAAAAGTGGCTAATTTATATCAATCTATACAATGAACCAGCTAATGATCCTTAGTGTAGAGAGGTGCAATGCTTTTACACTGTTTTCCCCCCTTTTTTATGAATAGAATTGCACAAAAAAAAGTTCCCATTGTGTAGTACTCTGAGTTTTGTACAACCATCTTTTATCAACAGATGGCAACCAGAACATGAAAAATAATTAAAAAATAAAATGAAAAGAAACCCAGAATGAATTAAAGTGCTTCTTTGCGTTCTGATCTGCATTTTTGGTTTAGAATTTTTATGGTGAATTGCCATATTATCTGTTATATCAGTTTACAATGAGGCTCCTATCAGACATAAAACAGATTTATAATACCATTAAAACACAATATCAAAGAATGAATAAGCAATTCAATAAAATTACAATAACACAAAGATAAAATGAAAGCCTTTTCAATAACAGTTTTATGCAAGAACATTTTGCAGATAAATATGTGTTTATAGATCTTTTAAATGCACATTTATTATACTGCTCCTAATAGAGCCACAGGGGTTAATTTTTTCTGTGTGTTGTCTTTTATAAGTGGTTCAAAAGCCAGCTGCAAAACTCTTCAATAGATTGTTTTGTATCTTTGAATTGATTTTGGTAAAGGGAGCATTTACAGTACTACAGTATGGTTTGTACATCCACACGAGTCAATACGAGTGTGCCGTGTGTGGCTGTGAGCACCAGACAACCTTATTAGAATCAAGGCGATTCCAAGCAAAAAGAGAAAAAAAGAACAGATTTTTTTTTTTCTTTCTGAGGGAAGATGCATGTAGATGCATATTCATTATTTCATCTTTACTGTAGCATTACATTTTTAGTGGGTTTCTGTTGGATCTGGTGGGGAGCCTAAACTTTGGGCTCAGGAGAGGTTATCTGAAGAACACTGTACATGCTGCCTGCATAGTTTTTCTCTCTTGCTACAAAAGGAGAGGGAGGGGTGGAGGGGAAGCCAGCTCCAGCTCATGTTATGTTCCTAT